>JAVFBX010195145.1:0-13051 GCA_034783855.1 Mopalia kennerleyi
AAAATAAGTTGGCAATATTATCTTTGGAATTGAGTCACTTTAAATCTGATTTAAAACCCATTTGGGAAGACCTTTAAGTAATTCTCAAGCCGTTCATAAAGTTTGCCGCATTTCCCTATCTGTTTAAGTTTGAAAACCTTATCAAAAGTTTTACTGACATCGAGGAATACTAGACATACGTCGTTTCCTTTGTCAATATTGTCATAAATTGTATGTACTATACTTAGACAAAATAGAAAGTATATGAGTAAATTTTCAAGTATTTCTTGAAACTTAATACAAAAGATATTATTATTATTATTAGAGGTAAATGTGTTGTCAGAGACATCATGACACACATCAACTCTGATGTGCACAAGCATGCAGTTCGAGCGAGCATACATCATGGATAAAGCATGTTTCCTTGCGTGCAATTGAGCCCAAGTTAGCACAGTAGAGTGACATCTCGGGAAGACTATCCACGACGTTCGGGCACGTCTCCAACAAACTGGCACCTCAGCAGACCGACCTCGTTCGGGTAGACTACGTTTGACGACACATGCAGAAGACCGACAAATCGTCTTACATCATTTGCGTTATCGATTTCTCACTGCAACGTCCACTAGGAATGACTTGTTTAGAGGTCGTGTGACTGCCCAAACCGTACGTAATCGCCTGCGCACTGCTCGTCTCTATACACGCCGGTCATATCATGGATCAATTTTAACCTAGTTACGCCGACGCCAACGTCTTCTCTGGGCACAACGACATCTGATGTGGACTCAGCGTGATTGGAATAGGGTCGTTTTTGGTGACGAATCCAGATTCACTTTGCACTTCGCTCATGGGAGGGTTAGAGCTTGGAGGAGACGCGGTGAACGGAACGCCCAGTGTTGTGTGCAGGAAAAGGACGGTTTTGGGGGCGGTAGTGTTATGGTTTGGAGTGCCTTTAATGGTCCTGCCCGTTCCCGACTGATCGTCGTTCAAGGAAACCTAACTGCTGCAGGATACAGAGATCAAGTGCTCATTCCAGAGATTTTGCCACTAATGTCAGCTCATGGCCTAGGTCTGACATTCCAACACGATAATGCCAGACCTCATACTGCCAATTTAACGCGGAATTGTCTTAGGAATGCTGGCACCAAGGTCATGGAGTGGCCCTCAAGGTCTCCCGACCTTAATCCCACAGAACATGTATGGGATGTGTTGGGCAGAAAACTCCGCCAAGTAAGGAACCCTCCACATAATTTGCAGGAACTTGGTGCCATGTTGGTTCAATTATGGCGACACATCACCCAAGCTGTAATCAGTGGTATCATTCAATCCATGAGGAGACGTTGCGTCGCAGTTGTGAACGCTCATGGAGGGCATACGCGCTATTGACATGTTTTCATCAAGTTGTAACTTACCATTTGTACTCTTTTACATTTCTGGTGGAACTGGTGTCATTATGAACATGCTTTTTATGGTACACCATCCTTAATGGGGTCAAAATGGAATTAAATCATTATTTAAAACCACTATTCTTGTATGTTCAACTTATCGACATCCAAACGAGTGGGAAGTTTCTTTTTTGACTGAGTTTATATAACATTTATTAAAAAATGACATCGATCATTTGTAATTTCAATAATCAATTCGTTATAGAGTTTAAGAGTTTTGCATGCGGTAATGCGTATTAAATTCTGACTGTTTATACCCGTCAAATTGAGGCAATACAAGTAGTGCCATGAAACTTACCGCCTTCACTTGCCAACCTGTCACACAAGGGAAGTAACTCTCAATACCCATTAAGTTTCTGACTGCTTTAAGTTAATCAATCGATGTCGCATTTAATAACTATCAAGTATCAACTGACGTTTTAACACAGATCTAAAGTGATAGGCAGATAACGATTAAACTGTTAACACATGAAACCAATTTGTATTTACGTTTTATGGCAAGCCGTTTTATCACTTCTATCTTTATTATACATATGTTGATTTCTTTTTCACATATTTGAAATTCTTTTTCACATATGTAAAAAAAAAGAATTCAACATATGTAAAAAAAACCCCAGAATTTCCCATATGTGAAATTAATATTTATACTACAAGTGTTTCACTTATGTGAAAAACAATTGCTACCGATTCCGTAGAGAACGTTACTACGTCTGATTCATCGGGAAAATAAACTGATGTAGACTACAATCAAAATACTGAATAAGTATAAACCCGTCGCCTGATATAATATTCACATAACTTGCCATGGTAATTGGTATTTGTCAGAATAGAATGTATGGTTTTGTGTTTCAGCCGTTGTTAGATGGTAAATTATGCGAGTGTTTATCGCTATTCGACTTTTGTCTGTCTGTGCTTTACTCTGCTGTTGTAATCTCGCTGCGGTGGACCATTACCTGATCTGCTTTTAGGCTTTGGGGTGTGCTTTGCTGAGGTTTAACTTGCATAACATGTACTCTGGCTTAGCCTGTCAGTAGAATATACTCATATCGTCTTTGCATTCGTCTTGACAGTCCTGAAAGACGATAGGAGCACAAAAGAAGGTTGGATACAGTCCCTTGCTCTAGGGAGAAATCATTTCTCAGAATGTTTGATAAGTGGAACTCTTTTGTACATATGTAAAATAAAAGTTTATTTAAATAAGTGAAATTGTTTTTCACATAAATTATGTGAAATAGTTAGGTTCTTTTGTTTCATTTTAGTTATGTAAAAAAGAATTTCACAATGTGAAATTACATGCAAGCAACTATTAGAGCTGAAAGCCCCATTCCGAGACGTCATAGGAAGATATGACTCTAATTCAGCCGAAGTCGTGTATTTGTTTACCTTATACCTGGCCACATTTGACGTCATTCCAAAGTAGTCAGCTGGCCGCTAAGTTCCACCTTTCATGATTCAATTTACTTAATCCACGTGAAACTGAATCAGTACATTTCTGTTGTTACTCAGTTGTCCATTAAATTGGAAAATTGACTAGCTGACACATTGAAAATAACTGTAATATATAGCTCCTGGAAGTTATATTGGCGAGTCTGATTTACACCACAATCACCTGCAGTTAAGGCTTGGAATTCATTTTTTAGTATGTCAGTGTTTATTTTCCGATAAAGCTTTCTTAGTTTGAACAGATTCTAGTTCAGAAAGTTTTGCAGGTTGAAACCCGGCGATCGGCGCCAAACTCTGGGGGTCGTGGGTTCAATTCCCGGACGGGTTTTAACGTGCAAAATTTTCTGAACTAGAATCTGTTTAAACTAAGAAAGCGTTATCTCAAAATAACGAAAAACACACCGTTAAAGATTTGTTTGTTTTATTTGTGGTTTAACATTCTACTTATGATTATTTCACACACATTAAAGCGTGCCAGCCCAATGGACGAAGAAAACCACCTTCGCCGGCAGAAATGCAGGACAATCACAGGACGTGTTAAAATACACCACAAACAGATCGGCTTAATTCATGATGCGCCTTAGCTCTGAAAGGATTTCAGATAGACCTTGCACGTGGCGTAACGTTTCGAGCAACCTGACCTGGAAAGAGCATATATTATGGATGGCTTTCAAAGTCAGCTGGTGAAATTCAAACGTTGTCGTTTTAGCTTAAAGAAATTGAACTGCGTGTTTGCGGAAAAGTGTCTCCGTTGACTACTCACACTATCCCACCGAGACTGTGTTGGTCATGACAGTTTCCCCAATCCTATCTTAGTTTTGACGTATCGGTACTCCATTCGTCCATATTGCCACGCAGACGGGCTATCTTGGCATGGGCTGGATTTCACTGCCCTCATCCAAACGAGCTAACAACTGCACTTACCCTGTCGAGGCTTGTTCGCTTCAGAGAAGTTTAATTTCAGCTCCTGACTCGACTTGTGGCGGTAAATATGTCCAATGTAAATCAGGCTTCTTCATCATTTCTTTTTCCGTCTGTACAATGGCGGATTTGTTTGGCGCGAAATGACGTTTGTAAGTGGCGACAGAATTTTATCCGCGCGGACAATATTTTCAACAAACACAAAATGATCAAATCTTATAAAAAAAATGCAATTAAAGTCAATTGTCTGTGTGTTTTTTGTGTTTGTATGTTTTTAAAAAAAAATTATTCATTGATAGAAATATGTATGTCACTAACCTGAAAAAGTAGCAAAGGAGGCAGAATATAGGTCATGAACTTCACAAACACGGTTCCCCAAATCCCCATACATTTTTTCTTATTTTAAATAGAATATACAATACCGATCTCCCCTCTTTCAAGCTCCATGTCTTCAAGCTAGATTGAAAAATGTTTTTACTTTGTCGAACAAAATGCAAATTTTGGGTCATTCCACCAGCGTGCAATGTTGGTCCCGCGGCAAACTTCAAACACGCTAGATTGATAATTGTTGAAAGTCTTGTCCGGGCAGATAACATTCTACAATCCCGTCATTGTAGACAGAAAAGGAAATCTTGAGGAAGCCCAACTTTGGACTCGGGCTATTAACCATCACAAGTAGAGTGAGGAGCTTCAATTGTAGGGATACATTCCTTATACCGACTTTTCTGAATCAAGCACAGGGTAAGCGAAGTAGTTAACTTGTTTGGATGATGGCGATGGAATCCAGCCCAAGCCAAGATATCCCGTGTGCGTAGCGGTATGGAGTAGGCCTACCGATACGTCAAAACTAAGCTACCCCAATCCACATATGGTGTAGGGGGCTACGTGAAGAGATCCACAGACAGAATTCTAAGGTGTTGACATTTCTCATGCGGAAGCTATGTTGATTGGTCTGGAGGAGGAAACATACCAAGCACATGAAGCTGTTCTATATTGTACCTGTCCCTTGGATAGTCAGCATCCAATAAATGTTGTATTTGTTTTTTCACAACTATTACGTAATATTAAATTATGGTGAAGTTTCTTCTATAATTGAAATCCCATGGCGTGAAATTCTGACATAGCCTACAACTGCCAGAGCTTCTAAATGTGCCTGGTTTTATTTGTCTTGTTTTGTTTAATCCGTTTAATATGTAGTATAAATGAACAGTAATCTTTAATTGTTTTGGAACCAAATTACATGCGTCGTTTCAGTTTATATCGTTAACATTAAGCTTACTTGTAATGTGGCTTATCATTATCATTATCAACAGAGTTGTCGCGCATTAGATGTCGTAAGACCACTATTATCTACTTCCGTTTTGTCAGCGTCGAATATATTCTTTATAAAAACGGTGTGTTTTATTTGTTATGCTGCTGGGAATTAGTTTTGGTGGAATATTTGGTATTGATGTGAAGTAATTGAGTGGTGGTTTCTGGTCAGTGTAACATTATAGCCTAAATAGGTCACATTTGGCGTATTTAGCACCATTTGATGGAGGGGTGAACCGGTTGTTGTTTAAATTCTGAGGCACCTTAACAACCCCTCTCCCCTTGCCGGCTCTGTAGCTGAAAATTTCAACGGCCATCCCCTTTCAAGATTTTAATATTGAACTCCAAAAGGACCGATTAAGGTATGTACCAGGTGTTTTCGCCCAACGAAAGTTTGGGGGGGGGGGGGGGGGGAGCTGTGGAGCCAAACGCTAACATAAAGGTTTATGGCAAATTAATAGTGGTCTTGTGTCAGATAGAGACACTTTGATATCTAAGCGACATTTTGAAAACACAAGCATATGGGAGACAACTCTCGACGCACTAAAGACAACCAGGCTATTTCACAGTTGATTATCGTGGAAGCGCTAGCTGTCAGACTAAAAACATTGCATTTAAATGAACTGATATTGAATTTCTTCGCTTGTTTGTTAATATCAATTTTAAATGAGAAATTAAACGAGACTTACCTGGAAGTCGAAGTTTGATTGTAGTCCTGTCACACTGCAGACTAATCAGAGGTAACGTGAGAAGCGCGAGTCTACCCAAGAATCATAGTTCAAATGTAATCGGACTCCAGAAAAAATATCTGCAAATACAGGGTTGGGAAACAAGGGAGGGCACGTTACCTCTGATTAGTCTGCAGTGTGACAGGACTACAATCAAACGTCGACTTCCAGGTAAGTCTCGTTTAATTTCTCATTTTTACATGTAAAAAAAGTTGTTTACAATGGGGAAATCGAAGTCAAAATAAAATGTATTCATTATTATCTATTCATTCAGTCATTTGATTTTGAAAAAAAAAGTTCACTTGACTACTGAATATTTGTCTATAAATAAAAAATTATCTGTAGTTTCTGAAGTATTTAACATATTATAACCATGCCATTATTTAATAATGAATTGTAAATATGTTTTGATAAGTTCAGAGATAAATAATCATTTGCCTCCAATTGTATATTGTGTTGTTCAGTAACTCACCCCTATTGATCTTCGATTTAAAGAACTACTGTTGTCTGACATCCGGACCTTCTTCAGGTAACTATTTGGCTATTGGGAAAAAGAAAAATATGTAAAAGACATTATATATGATGGTTTGAAGGATTCATTGATTGGTTTTTAACTATGTGCAAAGAGAAAGACAGCTGTTTTTCGACCTAAACTTTTCAAAGACAAACATCTGTATTGCACTTGCATTCGAGTAAGCATAGCCGTTAATTAGTTTATTTAACAGGCGTTACTGATGTCATTGTTTGAAAACACGGTGCGTCACCTGTTTGTCAGTTTGCTTGTGTATGTATTGGAAGGCATCTGTAACAACACGGCGTATACACAAGCTTAGGCATCTGTGTATTCCTACAATAATTGACCCTAGCACAACCAAGATGTGAAGCATTTCCATAATTTTGAAAGTTAATTTTCCTTCAGTGCTAAGTAAAGACAGCATTGCCACTCTTCAAACAAACTGCCCTAAGCCAGAGGACGAATACTCAACAGAAAAACAGAAAAAGTATTAAAAAAGTTGGTAACCACAAATTACAGAGAATGGCACAGGTGATCAAGGTGTTGATAATCTGTTTTTTGTTTGATTGGGGTTGAACGCCGTGCTTAAGGTTTTTCATTCACAGGATGCTGTGCCAGCTCGATGGGTGAAGGCAAACCCCCTTTAATCCACCGGCAACAAAGAAAATATAGGACATAATACGCATAAATCCCAAACAGATGGGCTCCATGTTGCCAATAAGTTCTGAAACCAGAAGCTCCCAACGCTCCATGGTAACAATCTGCTGTGAGCAAATACATAAAATATATCCCTAATTCAAACTTACTGTGAATGATAACATCGAATCACTTTGTGCCAGGTCAACTGGAATTTTCTTTGCATCCTGAAAGAAGCAAATGGCAAGTTTTAAAATAGCGTTGGCCGTACATTTCACTGTGAAAGAAATAACAGTGAAATACAAAGAAACACAGGTAATTGTTCGTTTGATTGGGGTTTATACACCTGTTCAAAGATATTTCACTTATATGACAGCGTTGTTCTTCCAAGGAGTGAACAGCAAAAAACCCCATAAATTAATGTAAAGTGTACAAATGTTCTAATCTACAATTAATGTTCCTCCATAGCTATCAGCATGAACATTTTAGTTATACTGCCTTTGCCAGAGGGCGATTATAGTTAACAGTCCAAACATTACATACTAAGTCTTACATATAACAGAAAAATCACAGATTGGCTTAGCGTTCCCCTTTAGCTTTAAAAGTGCCAAGGCAACACCCCTGCATGTACACATACACACACAATTAAAGCTAGCCCCTTACCGTGAGCGGTGTAGACATACGTTCCAGTGCTTCTAAAATACGTTTAGCGGTGGAGCTTGTGGTTAATGCATCACTGTTAGCTTTAGATACTGGCCGAGCTTTGATCTTAGTGCGATATGGAGCAGCAACCTGGAAATATAAAACACAAATATTCAATAAAATGGGGCAAAAAGTTGAGCAAAATAAAAAAGTGTTGTTTAAATTTTTTTTATTCACTACTTGATGGATTTGAACAATATTTATTTCCAAATTCCAAAAAAAAGATGTTGAGGATTGGTGAACAGGTCAAGGCGACCTATATCAATGCCTCTCCTTTAATTTGCTCTGGAAATATTTACAAATATTTCTGATGGTATAAGCTTAGCATTTATACTTGTAGACCAACCTCATAAGGAGCAACAGGTTTATTTTTCCCTCTCCTAAATTGTGAGGCTCCTCCATAGCCAACTTTACCAGGGTAGAGAGTCGATTCATGTAAACTATCTCCAAACAATGATGTATTTCCCTGTATGAAGCAAAAAAGTATACAATGATTCACTTGCCTATGTTAACAAACAATACTTTACTAAATATAGGTTAGTCTGGTTGGTTGGGATTAACCTCATAATCAAGGGTATTTACTTGTAATCTCGACAACGTTGTCATTGTTCAGTGGAAACCTGACGAGTCTCGTATAAAAACCAAACAATGATAGATCAAACATAAGACAGCACTGATCAAATTATACTGATGGAAAGCAGCCAGTTTGCTTGTTTAATTGATTAGGGTTTAAAACCATACTTGAGGTTCTTTCACTTATTTGAAGGTGTGCCAGCCCAATGGGTGAAGGAAACCACTCTCAATGCCACTGGAAACAAGAAAGACAAGACACGGCAATCGCAAGACCTAAATCAGCTGCAAAGGCAACAAGACATCAGGATCCCCAGCAAGGTTAGCAGAAAAACATTTACTATTTTCAACATGATTTCATAAGCAAGCAGGCTTATAGGCAATTACTTCATTTTCTGAAGATACAGAATGGCAGAAAAAGAATAAATATGTATATTGTTTATTCACAGCACCAAGCAGAAAATATAACATGGGTAAAGTATTTGACAAAAAAAAACATACTTATTCTAATTGCATAATACTAACCATCCCAGGAGCTCCAAACAGTGACATATTAAATGAGGGTTTGGATTTAGTAGATGCATCACGTAATCGTGATCCATGGAAACTGGACGTCCAAGTCTTAGATAATGCAGAACTTCCAGGAGTGCCTAAATGAAACAAGACAATTTTTAAACTAGAATTTTAAACAGTTTAAAATAATTTCTATAGACAAAAGCAGTGAATATGGCAATGCAGTTCCGACTTATTTGACATCAATATAACTCAACAGTCAATAGTCCTGCTCACACCACTATAAAAGGGGAAATGTTTTGCTGTGTTGCAAAATTAATATTTCTCCAAGATTGGGCAGGGCTACGCTTGACACCCTTAGCAAGAAGGTTGCAATACAGCCAAGGGCTTAGGCAGACACCCGTCCACATGGACACCCTGAAGTGAAAAATTTCCTCATTTGGACACCCTGTTTTAAGACACTTTAACATGCAGGAGAAAGTAAAACTGTCAAAATTGGACACCCAGTTATTTGAAAAGTAAAGTAAAATGACCATTTTGGACACCATACTTTTAATTTTTGGCTAAGCCCCTTAATACAGAGGTTCTAGCCCCAAATGTATCAGGCAACAAGAAAATGACTCATCATTCTTGAAGGTTTCAATGACAATGGCAAGACCACTTACCCACAAATAAACTATTACCATAAAAAAAAATGGACAAATGTGTTACAAAAAGGCTATCTCATTAATAAAAATGTATATACACATATTGTTATTATTTTATTAATCACTAAATTTAAGTAAGTTTTTATTTAAAGATCCGTTGAAATACCTGTGATTATGGATTGTCCCAAATCTTCTCTTTGTTGCAAGGATTCTTTGGCATGTGACATACTGGGAAGTGGGGTAGAAGTCTGATCTGATCGAGGGACCTGTAAATGGTCTTTCAGTTTCTGTAAACTACTTTCATTAAGCTGGAGTATTTCCCGCTGATATTCTCGTTTATCAGGATGTGGAACCATAGAGGAACAGCCACTTGTGGACTTAGAACCATCACTGTGGTCAGACATGTTGTCATCTGGCAAAACAAACAATGGTACAGTACTTTTAAAATGTTATGGATATAAACACATTTTTTTTTAGTTCTAGACCAATCTCTTCCTTATTCCACTTCACTGCTGCATTATGCTATGGCCTTATTTAACTTAAGCATGGTAAAATAAAATCCTTTCAAATAAATATATATAAATACACAATTATGTGGTATTGCAGGGCTATACAATATCATATCAACAGAGATATCGCAATACATCCCTATTAATTATGTTGGACAAAACTCAATGACCACTATCAAACTGACTGCATTATGGTGGGAAATCAGGAAAAAAATCTTATAAAACAACCAATGCGATTGCCAGAGTCTCATAAGAGCTCATTAAACCAATGAAACAGGGCCCTTACGATAAACAGAACTTTCCACAAAATTGTTAATAAAAAATACCACAAAAACATTATATTCTACATCAAAATCATCACACTCCGTTTATTTATATGATTCTTCATACCTATCTGACTGGTAGTAGGCTCTACAGATACTTGAGGGTTATTGAATCGCCCTATGTGATGTAACCCACGGTCCAATTTTCTTTCCGCAGTGTTTTCATGCTGGACTTGTGCACCCACTTGGGGAGGTCCTGGAAAATGGGTGAGTGTAGCCCTTGGTCCTGGTCTTTCATGGTGGTTTAAAGCTTGCTTACTTCCTCGTCCTGTTGATAAAGTGTGGTTTGGTGGTGACTGAGGAGGGCTCTGCAAAAAAAAACCATGCCACGATTAGAAATACATGTACTACACTCTCCTGAATCTGTCTATTTCCAATATTGTAATCATTTATAATAGAAGCAATAACTTTACCAAAGTAAACAGATAAAGGTAGATTTTGTTTGATTAACGTAATACTCAAGAGTATTTCAATTATATGTTGAAAGATTGTTCATTTCACTCAGTTTCTTGCTTAAATACGGTGCAAAACCAGTAGGAAACCTTATAAAAACGACCACCCTGACTGCCTAAGCCAAACTGTGTGACCAACTCATTGATGGTTGACATTATGGAACCAGTAAATGGTACATCGATGTAGGATTAGTAGGCGGATACACTAGCTGCGAAGCCCTAGCCAATAAACAAAGAATAGGTCAAATATTTTTCAACATGGGCAACACAATGGATTCAAAAGCTCTTACCATAAACTGCTCCTCTTCTGATACTTCTGCCATATCCACAGTAGACTCTTCTGGTAGCTGAGAAGATGGTTTGCCCACAAAACTGGACAGCCATGATGGAGCAATCAGGTCCTTCACTGTATCGGTCACTCTCCCTAGCAGGGACTGGAAAATAAGAAATAACAATGTTTATTGTCTGTGATCAAGTAAAAATAGTCATGTCTACATAGTTAATCTAATTAATACATGTATACATAGTCATTTTTGTGTGACATTACTGAACTTATCTGAGGAAATCTGCTCAGTCGACTTATTTATCAATATATCATATTGGCATTGCCATTTTCCATGTCAACACAGCGGGAAGCCATCCATGCTAAAAAACTGTTTTGAAATTTTTGCTTTCGAGAAAAAACTGGCGGACTTTAATACAGTGGTAAAATCGACCAAACAGCTGACGAACTTAAACAAAATCACTTTTCAATTATCATCCCTCACCGTGTACATTCAGGTTCACTTAACCTTTGAATTCCCATAATTGTTTTTCTGTGTGTCCCACTGATCCGGTGATCAAATTTGGAAATTTCTGCCAAAGATATTTAAATTAACAATGACCTAGCTAAAGGTCAATCATGTATTGAGCATGTGTTCTGTTCATACTTATAAAACAAAGTAAGAGAGCTGTTCTAGGTACCGTAGTGTATACTCTAACTAAGACATCTCATCTGTGTCCCCGTCATGTTCAGCAGAATTAGGCCATGTTATTATTGGATATTTTGCTTAAGCTTCCCACACTCGGTGGATAAAGAACGATTTGCAGCGGATTTAACAAAAAAAACTCAATAAAATCGCGTTGAAAGTATTGTCTTACTGTCCCATATAAGTTACAATAGTGCTGGGCTGGCACGGTAAGCACATTTATTTGAGCGAAATTGCTGCGAAAAGGTACATTTCAATATATAGGAGACCTTCTTTCACATTGCTTTACGTGTTTACAAACAATCTGACAGATGACCTGATTACATCAGCACTCTTGCCACTTCAGGATCTTTGCTGTACCATTTGCTCTTTTTCATAGATCTATACCCATAGGTCAGAGCTCCTAGTATAATCTGTGCTAGTGTCTTTCAGTAGTTTCCAGAGAAGGCTAAAAATATCTCTTTCGGGTTGTTACTTGAATTTAAATATGCATTTGGATGAAGGTCAAATGGTAAATAATATATAGAGACGAATTATTTGGGCTATGCATACTCATGTTGACCCCTGACCTTTCAATTTTCATAAATTATTTTCCGGGCTTCTTCGTATTTGAGAGAACTCTCACACAAATCAGGTTAATTCATGCACAAATTTTGACATTTTCTCCAGATATTTTAATTACTAATGATATAGGCAAACGTCAGTCATATATTTGGCGTGCATTCCTTGCAGATCACGATTTTAAATTAACTTAGGTTGCCGTCCATGTCAGTCATTCGTGTCAATTACAGGCATGAAAGGATTGGAAATGAAACATTTTTCAATCTTTCATCAATTTAATCTAGTAATCTACATTGACTGTCTAACTTGCCACTGTAAGTGTATGTGCTGTCTGCTTATGCAGGAACTCTGCTAAAATCCAGGGCATATCAAAACGGATAACAGGCAGTACTCCAACTTCAAAAGATAAGGGGAGTAAAGACGGGAAGCTATTCCAAACCTGGTCCCCTGGGCCATATGTCTAGTCAGACAAGGAGGAGCCTTTTCTCCTAGTTCAAGTAATCAGTAATGTGCAGCAGCTTATAACCATGGTGCTTTATATCCCTGTTACAGTTAGGAACATTGAAATACAGTTAATTTCCCTTTATTTTTACATAACTATGTAAGACAAACCTTTACACGACCGCTGTAATAGACTACAAACTAAATGCATAATAAGGGCAAATGCTCGAAAAATAATTTTGTCTTTCTTTGATGTTTAAAGTCAGGTCTTTGTCAGACCTGACTTTAAATAAAGATTTGATTTGATTTACCAGTATATTCCTGCATAGGCAATACGCGGTTTGAAAAAGGGGCAGATCTCTTCATTTTTTACAAATTCACTTTAATCTTT
>JAVFBX010195156.1:0-13050 GCA_034783855.1 Mopalia kennerleyi
CCGGCCCCTGACTGATAGCCTAACAGAGCTTTGGGCAACCGGCACGTGACTGTTAGCCTAACAGAGCTTTGAACAACCGGCCCCTGACCGTTACCCTAACAGAACTTTGAACAACCGGCACAGGACTGTTAGTCTAACAGAGCTTTGATCAACAGGCCCATGACTGTTAGCCTAACAGAGCTTTGAACAACCGGCCCCTGACTGATAGCCTAACAGAGCTTTGAGCGACCGGCACCGGACTGTTAGTCTAACAGAGCTTTGAACGACCAGCCCTTGAGTGTTAGCCTAACAGTGCTTTGAACAACCGACCCCTGAGTGTTAGCCTAACAGAGCTTTGAACAACCGGCCCCTGAGTGTTAGTCTAACAGAGCCTTGAACGACCGGCACTTGACTGTTAGCCTAACAGAGCTTTGAGCGACCAGCCCCTGACTGTTAGTCTAACAGAGCTTTGAACAACCGGCCCCTGAAGCAGGATTTTAATTTCTAGTCGATCAAAGAAACAATTAAATAGCTAACTCATTTTTCAAGATTCACTGTACTTGTTCCCATGTGTTACAATGATAACTGCACCAACACCTAAGATGCCTTGAGGTTAATAATTCAACGTCAAAACGGTCTCAAAACATTGTTACATTCAACTATGGTTTATTAAAAGTTGATATTTTCTTTAAGTTGAACACTGAGGATTTTCTTTGCCTTGGCTAAAGAGGTGTTCTATTTCCCCCAGAATCACTGCTTTTCTACATCTGTTTTTAAGATGTTGCCTCAGGTAATGGTGTATCCTCGGCACAGGTGGCACTCATGTAAGGGAGATAAGCGATGCACTAGAGCTTCATACATGTGTAAGACTCTGGTAGTTCACAATCTAACAACTGAATAGCTGTGTGGTTGTCCTCATACCACCTGAACAGATCTCTCTGGCCCTGTGCTAACCAATTTGCCTGACTAATGATATTCACAGCACAGGTGGAGTTGTAACCTTTCAAAAGGGAGAGCCAGCTGGCTCACGACAGTTTGTTTGGAGAGAAGCAATGCTGTCTTTAATTCACATTGGAGGAAGATTAATTTCCCAACAGAAACTAAACACCTCATATTGTATAGGTTTGTTAGTGTACCAATTCCTAAAGTGGGGCCCCTTCTTTGGGTCCTGACTGGGTACTGGACAGAACATAATCATGCCATGGAAATACCCAATTGTGGTTGGAAAAAAAAGGGCCACAGGACCGGAGAGATCTATCTTGTTTACTTCATAATCAGATTCTGTTTTCAACCCAATGGACAGAATCATCACACCCTTTATTGAAGCAAGCAATATAACATTGACCGTATTTACATTGAGCAATGGATTCAGTTCTGACTGTATTGTATTACGCAAAATTTCATTTATTTATTTTATTCACATAACAGAATAAATTCTAGCTGCTATCCATAAAAATAAAATGAGGCTATTATTCATAGGAAGCAATTTTAGTCTAAGTTTATTATGTTAATCACCATGATGTTGACTACCTTCTTTACTGGTTGCCATGGTAATAAATATAAATCCTGGCTTAAGATTGTTTAATGTGGTTAAGTTTCTTTGTTACTTTGTATTATTATGTACAAGTGTCACGGTGTATTTTTACATATTTGTGTATTTTTACTCATGTTTTGTGTAAATTTTATGAATTTATTGTGAGTTTTTCATGTTTTAAGATCTCCCTATACCGCAGGCTGGTGTTTTTAATAGGGGAGATGTCTTAGGTATTCTGTGATATTACATGTTTTGTTTTTTGTTTTTCTTTCTGATAATCATCATTATAACGTTATGTATTGTGTAATTATTTCTGATATCTTAAGCTTTGATTTAATGTTAATATCTGTTTTGGTTTGGTAACCCTAATTGGTGGAGAGAGTGTCTTCTTTGTGCTATCAACTACTCTCAGTGTGAAAATCTTGGAAAATATACAAATTGTACATCGATTATCTAAATGTTAATGCTACAGTTAAGTGTATTTCTCGGTCAGATCAATTTCTGTGATCAAGTTGAACTTGTGTGCATGAATTCTTTTAATTCTCACAATATTATTCAATAGAGAGACAGTAATTTATAACTGAAATTAATCAACTGTATAACTGTTCATAAAAACTGCCCCAGGAGTGGTTTATTTATTAAGATGGCGGCCCCTGGGAAGTATAATATCTTATGTTAAAGGCCTTTAGAGTGTATAAGTCAATAAGATGAGGGACGTGGAGTGAATAATTTATGAAAAACAACTACTAATACCCAAGAGAAAAACATGTCTCTTTCCTATCTTGATGTTTATTTCTCAGCAAAGGTTTAATTGTGATATTAGGTTTAAAATATTCTGTTAGTTTTGTAAATTACCTGTATGTAAGTCCTTTTCTCTGAATGGCACAAGGTTTTTATGGTAGTAAGGAAGATATTGGCCACTGCCCATGACAATTAGGGGTCCTGCCTAGATTGGCCAGTCTTTTGGGGGGGGATTTATGAGATCTAGTGTTGCCTCTTCCAGGAGACACTCATGATGCAGAATAGGCCTAGCGTGAGTTTTCTATATTTCATATCATCATAGATATAGTGCGACAAAGACCTCTTGGTACCTATGGGGGTGAAGACAATATTCTCGGGGATTACAACTTTGCCTTATTTTCTGACTCTCCAAACGGTCAGGGAACATCTCAGACTTTCATTTGTTGGAGATATCTGAGGATGGATTACAAATTGGAGATGTGTTCTGTAGCTTTAACCGTTGGCACCTCAAGAGCTTCCTGTCCATTCTCACTGCCGCTTTACTTTTAGACATCAGTTGGTCGATGTTCAGTGTTCGTTAAAGGCACTGTCTTAGAATCAAATGCGTAAAAACATGTTGGCCGTTGTCGCAAACATATGTTATAGAATATGTAGATAATCCTATCAGCACATGGCTTCATGATATTAGAAATGAACTGGAGTTACTGGCTTTGCTTAGAACACTAGAGCTTTCTTGAAAATTTATGACCGATTGAAAGACTTTGTATTTAGTTTTGGGTTGGATGGTTTATGACTATGATTGCGACTTTGAGCTCTAGCAGGAGACTCATTAATGCTACCAACTTCAGCGGTTCCTTATTGGTGGTGGTCCTTATCATCAGGCACGGTTCCACTGACTGCTCTTGGTCCCACACTTTGATGGATCAGTGTCACATTTATTGAACCGATACACGTTCAATTCTGGCTCTGTAATAGCTGTATTGTCATTCAGTTTCTGGTTTACACTGTCCAATTGTCTGAACGACTCTAGTGTCACTGGGCAAAGGGGGTGCATCGAGACAGACCAACGTCAACCGTGAAACTGGGCAGATCTATAACCCATTCCTCATCGGTTAGCAGTAAGTTAGGAAAATCGCTCAAAGTGGTTGTCCGGTGGAGATTTAGACTACTGGGTTTTGGCCTTTACTTGAACTGTTTTGAGATTTGGAGGTCTAGTTTATTGGCATATTTTTACGTTCTACAAGTCTGGCTTAAAGCTTGAATCAAACAAAAATCTGTATTACTCAGAAATTAAAACACGCGAGACTTGTTTTAGTTGCTATAAGGAACTGACAGTTGAAGTTAACAACACCGTCTACCATGACCTGGATATAGTGTTCAGTTGTCCTTTGCAAAGAGACGATATTAAGATCTTGCAAACTCCATATTACCATGTCTGCTCTGTGGCGGTATACCGGAGATTCCATACCCCATGTTAAAGCGCCAGCCTATCTTCCTGAAAAGTGGATAGGACGAGAAAAACCGCTAGCTTGTAGTGACGGGTCAATGTATTAAATTTAAATCCATTATGGGCTTTACTCAAACAACTACCTCGAATTTCAGAAATAAGCATCTTAGAATATTGGGTATTTGACCGTATTTCGTGACCATCTTCATCGTGACTATTCGCCCTGACGTAGCATGTAGATGAGCTTCACCATCGTAATCAAAATCCTATCTTTATCACTGGCGCCTGTGTTCCCCCTCAGTATGACGCTACTGTGGTGTCCCCGAGTCCTTGCTTCCCGTTCACAGATCCATTGCCTTTACATGGATTCCAATCAATGGTCCTTCTGGCTTAACCCGCTGTAGCTCCGTCTGTTAAAGAGCTGGCTCTACTAACCAGCTCCCTGGGGTTACAATCATGGTAAAGGCTATCAGCATCTCCTTTCTCTACATATTAAAACACCTATATTACTGAGAACTGTTAGTTTTGATTTGACGCCTGTTTCATGCAGCAGTTTAAGAAAAAATACAAATCAAAATCGTTTTTAATGCGTATCAGTGTGGCAAAAGTGTTGTTATGTCAGTGAGAAAACAATTCACTCAACAACTGTGTCGCTTATAGTACAGGTGTCCAAATTAACATATTTGAGTCCCAACAATTGGCGTTTTCTGGTTTTTGATTACGTTGAATGCTTAGACAAAGACCTTGGTATTATCTGGAATATAACAATATTATATCCCTATGGTAATATAGTTAGATAAGCCTAAATTTTTGGAACTGGCCTCAAAAGGGAGACAACCGTCTGAGTGGCTCAAATCCAGGCCATGACCAATTCAACAGACTAATTTCTGGCCTGCTTAAAAATGATAAAGATAGCTTATAGCTGTCAATTCTGATATTACGTATTTTGGTAAAATTATACAATTGTCACAACTGAGTCAAGGCATTTATCCCTTTACAACTAAATTAAGAGAGGTATCAAAAAACTAGAATTTAGCAGGCCTACTTTGACGAAAATTGCTTAGCTGAATTGGCCAGGAGATCATGGAAGACATAAATCTTGTTTGTGGACTGTGAAGTCCGCCATCAGTTTGATATGCTGGACGCTGTGTAAGAAGTGATTATATCGGTTGTGATGAAAAAAATAACTAGAATACTTTACAAAGAAATGAACGTTGATCAATGCCTGGTTAAGTCTATATATGTGATAAAATATTGTTTTTGTCGACTTGAAACTGTTTCTCTCGTTGTTTCCGACAACAGTCTTATTTGGAAATGATTCATCTCGGCATAAGGATTAGCTTTTAATCATGCTTCAAAGACAACCCCCGAATTACGAAAATACTGTTTTTAAGAATTTTGAGCCGTACATTTGGTCGTTTCTTCGGTTGTTGATATCATCTATAGGTCTACATTCTGCTAACTGCTCTGTCAATTTAATCGTATTCCCGCGAGGGTTTCAATAGCGAACGAGACCAAGAGAACTTTCGTACGCTATGTCCGGCCATCGTGCATTAATTTCCGCCAATATTTGGGGCGACGCATGCCACAGACCAGCAAATAAAAGAAGTGCAAAACAAGATGCCCCGTGTGTATCTTGAGTCAATGTCTCTACCCAGGAAGTAGAATCGATTATGTTTTAGAGTGCTACCAATTCTTTGGTCTTCTTTAACATCATAGCAAACGACCAAATAAAACATTGTTCATCAAATTTGGTAAATTTAGTATCATGCCATCACTCCATATGTTTTGTTGCACGATACCTATGACGGTATTCATTGTACGTCGCTTAGATCTTTTATTTTACCAGCCTTGAAAACTTTCTCGCGAATGAAAGTTAAACTGCGAGAAATGAAAGTAAAACTGCATAAAGAAACGTGGTAAACTTTATTTCGTAACATAATTTACACATACGGTCTAAATTGTAAAGTTGTTTCCACCAAGTCTTCTAGTTTTATTGGTATTGTGGTATTCCTTCTTCAGTTGTTCTCCCGCCTTGAAATATTGAACTTGTTTCTCTGTCAGTGAGTCTTATGCTCTGACGTGCCGTCTGTTTGGGTATTCTTGTTTCTCTGTCAGTCTTATGCTCTGACGTGCCGTCTGTTTGGGTATTCTTGTTTCTCTGTCAGTCTTAAGCTCTGACGTGCCGTCTGTTTGGGTATTCTGCAGACATTTGTTTGTTCTTTATTATTCAGTTGGGCATGTAAGTGTCGTTCTCTTCAGCTTGACATCCGGGTACCTCGTTCAAACTCTTGACACTAATCTTTCGAATTCCCATCTTTCGGAGCCGTATTTTGTATTGCTTTTGGGTGCAGCTGTAGTACTGGAGGGGAGAATTTGAATCGTAAGCTTTCTGTTTATGCTTGAATAAGAAAGAATGTAGGGGGTACAGGATGGAGTAAATTACGCGAAATCTCGCAGATCACGTCACGTGACTTGGCGGCTCTATTTAAAATCTTCTCCCGAGTGTAAACCCAGATTAGTAGATCTTTTTTGTTTTTGTCCAGTTTAATATTGCACTGACAGTTTCTCGGTCAGCTTCCAGTCGTTCACTTGTCTTGGAATTACAGGTCTCTGTCACATGAAGTGCTTTTATATACCGTTTGGTTTAAAACACATGTACTTGTAAGTTTTTTAGTGTTTTGTGAATGAACGTGATTTCCCCACGAAGCACTCGAGTGATATAACGTTGGTGGTCTCTTCCGTGTTGTGTAGTTAGCATGACCAGTATCATTATAGGTAACCCGAAGCGGAGTGGTTTACCAGACCACATTGTTAAAATATTTGAATTTACTATGTAAATTAATTGTTTATAAGTGCGACAACTGTATGCAGCGTATCTGAGGAAACATAGGTAGTCTCCCCCTGCCTTGTATATCCGCTAGATGGCGCGGGGATTGTTTATAAGCATTGCTGTATGAAAGATCAGTTTGTTTTATTCTTTAGGAATTTAGATATGCTGTTATTATCAATACATGAACATGGTTGACTTCAGGCGTTTAACATTAATGACGTCTCTAACAATGTATATGTAAGGGATACTATTCAATTCTCGTTAATCCAGTTTTATAATGATAATAAATAATCGCCATTTAATCCGTTTCTTTTATTATTATTATTATTATTAATTATTGTTATTATCATTCTAATATTGAGAACATTGTTCACAATGTATAGTGTAATGTTATCGAATTGATCTTTCCACGAACGAAAATAAATTACACCCTCCACCTGGATTTGAAAAAAAAAAATAACGGTCTTGATCGATTTTCTTGGGTGGTATTTTTATTCTGATTGTTTTGTCTCGAAGCTAATACTGTTTGGTGGAAACTATCTTTAAGCTGACTGTGCACGTCAAACGGCATCAGTTCGCTACAGCTACGGAAAATGCAAGAGGTTTGCCACGGATGGCCGCTTGTCAAAATCCTATATTATAACGGTTTGTAGTCTGAATCGTCATACAAACTTTGATTGGCTGCCCGTAAACCGTAAAACAACTGCGGCTGTAAACACCTCACAAACAACCGTTGTATAAGTTAAAAACGTCGCTATTGACGCATCTTCACATTGCAAGGGTCAAAATGGTCAAAATATGTCAGACGAAACTTTACATGTTCACCCCTGCTACAATTCGACACCAAAATTTAATTGGACACAAGCAGTCGATCAGAAAGTTGTTTACAAAACACGTCTGTTGACAACATACATGCGTGGCGCCATTGTAAATTAACGTGTATGTAATGATGATCTCGTTGATGGGACAAATCTCTGGTGTGCAATCCACATAGCTTTATACTTTTCATTATTTTTATAGACCGCCTCTTACTTTTCTAAGGAAAGCTCTAATCTGATTGGGTGGGGTGAAGAAATGTGACACGAAAGTGTAGAGAAAAGGAAGGAAGGCTCAATGCAACGATTTTCGTTTACAGTACGCCTTGCCTCTGGAAGATGCTAATGATGTAATTGTTCCTGTTAATGATTCCTGCGGCTTCGCTCGCTTATAAGCGGCCATTTTTATAAAACAAATCCTTGCGTGGTCGCAGCTGGCGAAAGGTGGCGCTTTTATCTTCGATCTAATTAAAATCAGATCTCAAAAATGCTCCCCGTGTTTTGTTTGTCGCTATATTGAGATCTAAAACAATCACTCTAATAGTGCTGCATGTACAATTAGATCAAGCTTACTGGGGTTCATGAAAGGTCACAGTTTCAGTTATCCAACAAAAACACAGATAACACGGGGTCGTGGTAACTACAATTTAGCCAAAACTAGCAGAAATTGTCCAATTTCCTTCTGTGTTAATATTGTAAGTCGCAAATAAACGATGTGATTGGTCAATTTAAGTGACCAATCGACATTACAGTCGGGGTGATTGCGTAAGATCTCAGTGTAGCAACACACAAAACACGGGAGAGTTTTTGAGAGTTGAGTTTAATTAGATAGGGTTTTACTTTTAACTATATCCAGTTAAATGATCCTAATTTTTATACGCCCGATGAAAGTCGGTCGTATTAAGGTATAATCAGCCATAATCCGTCCGTCCGGTTGGCTCCAATCTGTTTCCGGAACAGAACTCGAAAACTATAAGGCCAATCTTTCTGAAACTCGGTAGGCACATTAACTGTAATTGTGCCTTTTGTAATTACGCATTCATCACTTTAAAAATCAGTCAGTATGTCTGTCTGTCCGTTTGTCCGGATGGCTCTGATCCGTTTCCGGAGCAGAACTCCATAACTATAAAGCCAATCTTTATGAAACTTTGTTGGCACATTAACTATTAACTGTTATTGTGCCTTTTGCTATTACGGAATCATCATTTTAAAAATCAGTCCGTCTGTCTGTCCATTCGTCCGGATGGCTCCAATCCGTTTCGGGAGCAGAACTAAAAAACTATAAAGCCAATCTTTATAAATCTTTAATTCACCATTAACTGTTGTCCCTTTTTCTATTACGGATTCATCATTTTAAAAATCAGTCCGGATGGCTCCAATTCGTTTCCGGAGCAGAACTCAATAACTATAAAGCCAATCTTTATGAAACTTGGTACACACATTCACCTTGGATTGTAGTTGTGTCTTTTGCTATCCTTGTTTCTAGGGATACAAAGTTGGATTTTGCCATAATCAGAAGTAAATTTTGTTTCTGTAGATAGAACTATGTATGCGCACACGTTAAAATTATCAACGCAGTCTTATATCTTGTTATGGGCCCGCTGCTGTGGCTTAGTGGCTATAGCGAGCGCGCTTATTAAAGCCAACTTCGATGTACTGTTCACAGGATCGAGTCCGTCTGTCGACCCTCAGGTATATCTCCTGTGGTCTGGCAAAACCTAGTAAGTCTGTTGAACGCGAAAACGAGAATGCATAGGATCAGTACCCAGGGCATGCTTGAGAGTTGCTGACATACTGGGTTCTTCCAGGTAGAAAACTGCTAAAAGCGAGTTTCACAAACTTTCACATGGTAAAGTTGAAGAGTAAAACCTAGCAAGTCTAAATATGGGTTTTACCAAACTTCGACTTACTATGTTTTTCCAGATCACAGGAGATATGAGTGAGTCACACGATGTGGCTCCGGCAATCGCGGGGGTGGTTTTTACGAGGTTTCTTCCCGGTTTTCCGCCGTAATTAGGCAAGGAACATTGTGAAGTGGACAATCCGTCGTCATATAAGTGAAATACCCTTGGGTACGACGTTAAACCTCAATCAAACAAACAAACGATCTATCTTGTCATTGTTTGTTGTCGGTGGTTTCCTTGGTCCATTCCGTTGTTACGCCGTCATGGGAGCTACAATTATACGTGTCAAAAATTAAGAAGCGGGCATTAGGCAACCAATAACCATGATCTCTTGCAGCAGGTACTCGTCCTGTTTCAAGGGAACGCCTCTGCCATCGTGGAATGACTTTAGAGTTTCGTTAAATGCCAAATAAACAAAGAATTGAAAGGAGCCACACTGAATATAGTAAGCCGGTCAAGCCGATTTGGACATAAAATGGTCATACAATCGGCATAAGACTCGAAACAATTTAAATCATGAAATGGTCGCAGGAGACTAGTGTAATATATCTAAACTTGTCAAATAAAGACAACATTATCAGTAGATAAATCATCTAGCAAGAAGAGATGTTGTTGTTGTTGCAGTTTTTAGAGGAATTCAAGAAGGTAATATTTGTTATGTCGAACTATCATGTTTATTCAATTTATTCATGTGTTTGTGGGGTTTTCGTTTTCAAAAATGTTTGAATTTACTCAATATAACAAAAGTTCATTTTTGTATTTCCTCGTTTCCTTTTCATAAATCTTCTTCTCAACTCAGGATGAAAATGTGAATTCTTGTATTTCCTCGTTTCTTTTCCACAAATCTCTGGATGAACCAAATACAGCTCTTGTCCAAACGTTTACATGTAGGTTTAAGGAAAATTCCATCTATCTCGGTACAAAACTCATTATTTTCATTGCATAATAGGAAACACGATAAGCTATGACGCATTCGATTGCACCGGATACAAATATTCGTGAATTAGTTAATTTAAAATCCGGAAATGACGTTGTTATACACCGACTTTATAGGTCGTCAACTTTTATATATTGGTGTCCTTTCACAAATATGCGATTCGGTCGAGATCCATTCGTTTAGGCTTTATCGCTGTGTCTTTTTAATAAATTTGACATAATCGTTGATGACGTGTTCTTTATATTCCGACCATAGTGTGTTCGCGTCCAGACGGTCCACAAGTTCCTCTTGCGTGGGGTAGGACTGGGCCTAAAACAATGAAAACAAAACAGCAATTAGTATATATTCAGTGGAATTAAGATTGTGTGCACATGGCTAATTGCGGAGTGTCTTGCGCTGTAACTTGTGGATAGATCGTTTGGTGGGACGGTCGATGGATTGGATCGTTGGTTAGTTGTTGATTGATTGATTGATTGATTGATTGATGGTTGCTTGGTTGCATGTTTGGTTGATTTAATCGATGGATTGTTTGACTGATTGATTGGTCGATCGATTCGTTGGTTGAGTGTGAGGTGTAAGGTCTTGTGGGATATAAACGTTCCTCCACCGCTTACTAATGTCAGCACGACAAGGTCTGGAGCACGCTGACCTCAGCCCGTGTAATCTCACACATCTCTACCGGATCATGCACCTATACCCTTAATTTCACCATAACACTAAATTACTTAAAATTTCGTCAATCAAATTTCTACTTTGGAAGTTATCATAAAATATAGTGTGGAAATAGATGACACATTCTGCAATGAGCCCCTCGCTTTCTCTGGGATGTGGGCTGAGCACCTACACTTTTTAGCAGTGCAAGTATTTTAGAACGGTTAACACCTGGACGGGATCCTACCCCTCGCCACCCCCCACCCCCACCACCACAACTTTGGATTTACTTTCGTTGCACTGGCTTACAGTTTTTTTAAATATAATCAATATGCTATCTTATTCAGACTTTCTATGACCCCAATATAACAAACATACCTTTAAGCGAATTAAGCTGAAGACCGCATCGTCCGCGTGTTTCATAAAGAACTTTTTATTAATCTGTATCACCTCACAGCCAGCGCTTACCTGGATGGAAAGTAAGATAAGATATTTTATTTACAGTCGGTTTGATTCATAAAAACATGAAACGTAAGTAAGAAAACCTTCGATTAGTTTGTTTCCTCGATGATTTTGTTATCTACAGAAGCCTGTCAGTGCCACGGATAATATTATCTTACATACAAAACGTCTCCTAATTACGATATGTAAAATAATGTTATTCGTGGCACTAACTGGCTTTTGGCCTTTTGTAGTTATCTGTATTTCTAGTATTTGTTTTAACAAGGGTTCAAGTTATCTATATTCAACAGGTATTGGTTTCAGCTTTCTTTTTAGTTTTCACATGGACACGATCAAAGGTAAAACAGGTTTAGTTCATCAGCTTTGAGATGGACTCGAGTTTTTAACTAGTATTGTTTTTAGTTTCTACATGGACTCGAGTGTTCAACTGATTTGGGTTTAGCTTTCACATGAAATTGAGTGTTCAATTAAAGTATAGCTTTTAGTTTAAGTATGGGCTCGAGTGTTCAACTGATATTGTTTTTACAATTGTATGGACTCGAGTGTTCAATTGGAATTGTTTTTAGTTTTTTATTGGACCTTAGTGTTCAACTGGTATTGTTGTTTTTTTTTATTTTATAATTTTATGGACTCGAGTGTTCAACTGGTATTGTTTTTAGTTTTTTATGGACTTGAGTGTTCAACTGGTACTGTTTTTATAATTTAATGGACTCGAGTGTTCAATTGGTATTGTTTTTATAATTTTATGGAGTCGAGTGTTCAATTGGTATTGTTTTTTTTATAATTTAATGGACTCGAGTGTTCAATTGGTATTGTTTTTACTTTTTATATGGATTCGAATGTTAAACTGGTATTGTTTTTAGTATTGACTTAGAATCGAGCGTTCAGCAAGTATTGTTTTAAGGTATGAGGCGGTATCCAATCTTTTTAGCTTTTAGAACAGTCTTCAACTAATATTTTTACCTATAACAGCAGACATTTTGGCTTACTAATATTTCATGATGAAAGAAGATACATTGCTATCAGCAATAAATAGGTGTAAAGGCTTTGAGCATATCTACTGATTTTATTTATTGAACAAAAAATAAAATGAAATTAAATATATAATATGAGGTAATCTTACCAGACTAACAGAGGGCCCACGGTCTACCGGGTCCAAGCACGATCGGAATCCCTGGGGCGAAGAACAAAACATCATCATTTAAAACCGTAGAGCGCACATTCTGGGTTAAACGCATGTGGAATGCTTACTTAAACATATCGTTCAGGTTAGTTCAGTACCCAGTGGGTTTATTCAATCTATAAGGTTATCTGTAACCTTTTCAAATCTCTCTATTGTCCTAATTTACACCAGTTGTTAAACAAATCCAGCCATGATTTGACATTCTTTTAAGGATTTAAGAGACTGAGTGTATAAGAAACTTAGCCCTGAAAACACAGGCATCTTATAATCTCAATGAACAAATTACAGACGAAAGCAGCACCTAGAGAATAAGTACAAAGAGAAACTTTCAGAAGGAATATGGAGGCTGCAGAGAAATCACAATCGCCCTGCTATCATAAACTGTTTGGTAGGCCTACTTTAGTCGTTTGGAATTAAACGCACATGAAAACGGTTTGATCATAATTCTATAAAAGTTCCCAACAACATAGATTATTTGATTAACTTAAGTAATAGCAGAAGTCCATTAACTAGAAGTGTGAAACAGCGTATTCAGTAGTGTAGACGGCAATGTTTCCAAAACGT
>JAVFBX010195167.1:0-13048 GCA_034783855.1 Mopalia kennerleyi
AATGTTGTATGCCACCGCAAGTTGAGAGGGTTGATTAAGTTGACACCTTGTTTTAATACAAATCGTACTAACCACTCGGCCTAGCTCTTAAAACTGTGCACTAGGCCTAGCCCCAAAGGCCTAAGTCGAATAATAACATTTGTTTAGTCTAACTTTGTCAATGTGAATGTAAGTTAAATGTATGGCTTACCTGAAGTTTGACATGATGAAGCATCTGTTTGTCGTTTCTCGCTGCTTCATTTTCCCCTCCTTTTCATGCTTGGAAGAATCTGTAGAATAGCGATAACACGTCGGGTGATATCCACCAAATTCTGGTACTGGTAAACAAGGCCCATTACCATCGCCCAGTGCATCAGCTCCAAATTCGTTCAAAAAGGCTCTCGCTATATCATCATAATCAGCCTGATACCCGACGAAATCTTTCCAAATAACCACACTGCTTAGAAATGCGTTCCACCGTTTGCTGGTAAAAGATTTTATATCTTCAAAAACACAAGAGCAATGAGCAAAAACCTATTTCTTGACGAATTCCGAGAATTCACATCGGCAGACATGATTACGTCAAACTGAGCTTCATCTGACGTGTCACATGACGTAATACCAAAGTCGGTTAATACAACTTTTTTGATTGGCGGTCTAGCGAAAATCTGTCATTTTGTCGATCTGATGGGCCAATCGGATGAATTGATAGTCGGTTTTATTAAAATAATATTAACCTTTTGCATCAAAATATAAAATAATGCTCCACTTTCCAGTGTGGGAACAAATAAATTAATTTCTTTCAAATATTGTTCTTAATTCTTAAATAGGTTTCAGGTAGTCACAACATGTGGAGAGCAAGACGGGCTTAAAAATCGGTTCGCCCCATCGTCTATATGGAAAATTGGACAAATCTTGAGATAAATGTGACATGGTTTGTTTGACAAGTAAAGATCCCATCTGACAGTTACAAAATGCTATATGTGACCAGCCAATGGCATCCAGTCCCACATATATCGCTTAACAACTTGTCAATTTGGTCTTCACAGAAAACATAGATTGGTGGTTATGAGGATATGGATTGGCTGGAAAACAGTGACTTGTCAACATTTAGCAACGACAAAAAAATATAATAATTTAAGTTTTTGGACAGATTCCAAATAGTTGAGAAATCAATTCAGAAATGGAAAACAAAAAATGAAGGAAAAAGATAGTAAAAATGTGAGGATATGATTATATACAGATATATGTTTGTCAGGGAAATCTCAACTAAGGGGGAAACAAAATAACACTCAGCCGCCTAGCAGTGAGAAACGGTAATGCAATTGTCTTGTCAGAGAGCTGATTACTGAATGATTGATTGGACATGTCTGGAAAGGCCTGACCTATTACGGCTGTAATGTAAAATTAATGGGATATGAACAAGACTGTAGGAAGAAACCAGGCAACCAAAGAGCATAAAGTCAACGGAAACTTTCCAATCATCACAATCATTGCAAAAACCGCTTTCTTATACGACTTTATTATTTTCTTCTGTTTTATTACATCATTGTAATAATATTGAAAAGAAAGATAATCCGTTTTGTTTCCTGAATGATATAATATTCATCAAGCAATACACAGCTGTGCTGACTGAGATCAATAGACTAGAAGACTGGAGTTTTACAGCATGATACAAATGGGGTTAATGTCTCGTCTGCAGACGTGTTGTTTGTTGGATTGGGGTTTAACACCGTACTTAATATTGTTCGCTCTCAGCGAGGTATGTAGGAAAACACCAAAGATATGACTAACCACAAAAACAGTTTTGCTCTAAGGTTTGAAAATAAATACCAAATTACTAGTACAAAGAAAAAAGTGCAATATTTAAAATGCATGAAGAGATTTTCTTTTTTAGAAAATGTAACACCAACGCTTTGAAAGATGAATTTATCCGATCGATAATGTAAAATGCTAAGTAATAAAATCAAATTTGACTGTTAGCGCTATTTAAAGGGAGCAGAATTTTTTTATGAGTAAATTCAAAACAGAGTAATTTAATAAGCGCACTGTACAATTTTGTAAGCACTGGAACATTCTGACGAAAGGTTTAAATTATTGACTGGTATAAATCCATGGTGTCGTAGAGAAACCATTTATCCATTCACAATGATTTGTTATAGCATAGGTACATGGTGTCGTAGAGAAACCTTTTGTCCATTCACTGTGATGTGTTGCTGCCATTTTTTAAATGTATCCTTTTTAACACTCTACGAACACAATTCTGTCTCAATATAGGTATTGGAAAGGATACAGCCATGATGACACCAGTTGATGAACAGTAGTGGGCACCTCTTTAAGAAAACAGATTTTACTTAATTAAAAAATTCGAAAGTAAACGCAAAAAGGCCCAACAATAATAGGCCTATACGCTTGATAACTGTGAAGGACCTTCTACTACTCTTTGGTATTATGTGAAGGAAATGTTGCTCGACCAAGCAGCGATAGTTTTCGAGTTTCCGTACAAATTTGTAATGGGACACATTTGATTTGATTAATACCCTTGCTGTTATATCCCTGATAGAAATCATTATTTAGTTGATTAATACCCTTGTTGTTATATCCCTCATACAAATCATTATTGATTTGATTAATATCCTTGCTGTTATATCCCTCATAGAAATCATTATTGATTTGATAAATATCCTTGCTGTTATATCCCTCATAGAAATCATTATTGATTTGATTAATATCCTTGCTGTTATATCCTCATACAAATCATTATTGATTTGATTAATATCCTTCCTGTTATATCCCTCATACAAATCATTATTGATTTGATTAATATCCTTACTGTTATATCCCTCATACAAATCATTATTGATTTGATTAATACCCTTGCTGTTATATCCCTCATACAAATCATTATTGATTTGATTAATATCCTTGCTGTGATATCCCTCATACAAATCATTATTGATTTGATTAATACCCTTGCTGTTATATCCCTCATAGAAATCATTATTGATTTGATTAATACCCTTGCTAATATATCCCTCATACAAATCATTATTAATTCGATTAATATCCTCGTTGTTATATCCCTCATAGAAACCATTATTGATTTGATTAATACCCTTGCTGTTATATCCCTCATAGAAATCATTATTGATTTGATTAATACCCTTGCTGTTATAACCTCATAGAAACCACTATTGATTTGATTAATACCCTTGCTGTTATAACCTCATAGAAACCATTTTTGATTTGATTAATACCCTTGCTAATATATCCCTCATACAAATCATTATTGAATGCATTTCAATTCCAATAACAGAGGCAATTATTTTCTCCTCCAAACAGCGGGTATGTTAGAATTACACGGATAGAAATTAGTAACTGGTGCTCCTCTTATATATTCCTACCAGATCTTACATAAAATTACAAGTACCAGAAACAGTGCTGTGACCATACAGTAAAAAATGGGTCAGACATCTGGACAATGTTTGAATGCAAACATAAATAAAGCTATCTGTATAGGATTGTGAAAACAAAAAATAATGCTAATTGGTAAACTGTGATAATACGTTATTTGACCAGTTTCGGGTAAAATAAACGTAGTTTTATGTGTGGATAATACAGTACCAGGTAAATATGTCACAGATGAAGAAATAAATTATTATAGAGTGTTCACCCTTTGAAACTGGACCAATGAATGTACTGAGAGCTCAACAATCATCCATCTCACGTTCAATCTGACATATCAACAAATCGCAAATTTGAGCTCAATTTTTTTGCCACATCTTTGATAAAGCGATAGGTTATCAGTTTGATTTTTTTAACCTGCCGATTCCATTTACAGCCATTCCACACACAGAACTGCATGTGGTGTCTTTGATGGATCTGAGGACTATGTTTAACTCAGACTCACATTATAGCCCATTAGGAAATACAGCCGGATAATTTACTGGCCCTAATCCTCATAAAAACGTCCTGTTTCAATGAATTTCAAACCTGGACACAAGCGATTTTGGACCATTATGAGTGAGGATAAAAGACTGATGTTGATTTACAACCATCCCGTAAGGCAGTAAACAAAATAATGACTGATAGATACATGAAGAGCCGTACAAGTTTAGTGTATTTCCACAGGAGTATGTCTCCCATTAGAGCAGTAAGTATAACAGTGTATAGATGTATAGAAGCACTGCATGCATTGATTTACGTATCCACAAAACAGTGCAATCTCTCCACAAAAACCAATAACCTCTATACAGTTCCAAATATGGCGGCGAAGATATGACTGTTAATATAACATGAACTATATTATTGAGTATACATCAGTCAGTTTGCGAAGCACCAGGTCTATTGTACACAAAACCAAGACGTATTGCCAATACAACAACAACCAAAGTGATGTGGCTATTCACATATAATCTCAATTTCCACTAAAATGTTTTTTTGGAAAAGTGCCCAACCTTAAGAAATCGTACAAAAAATATGTATGTATCTTTCTATACAAGACAAAATATGCTTTGGCTAAGTACGGATACAATTACAGCTTCATGCTAAATGAAACTCTAACATTCAACCCTTGATGTGGTGTGTTTGAAGTTGATGGGTTTTCTTTTCACTCATTGAGTACAACCAACAATACACAACATGTTCCATTTAGCCCTTCCAAGTTGACATTAGTGGCTGAATTATATTTACATGTAATGTTTGGTTATATACTCAAATAAATAATTGTGTAATTTTAAAAGCTTTCAAATACATGAATTATTTGATGTATTTAGGGCACATTATGGAACTACCAAGAAGGTGCCATATCTGAAGCAGCAGTTGGGTTTCAGGTCCCATAAATACAGGCTAACTGTCAATTTGGCCTTGATGGAATCGCCGAGATTTTTTAGTAATATGGATTACATGTAGAGCTATGAATTCAAAAAAATTAGCCAAAAAAAAAAAAAGAAGCGTAATGTTTCCATATCTTAACATATATCCCTGAGGGATATAACAACAGGAGGCCTATTCAATTCTTACTGGTTCCATAACAACCATGTACAGAGACTACAAACTATCCCTGCTTGCATGGGAAAGATTTCCTTCATATAATTTTAAAAAGGTGTTAGAAGGACTTCCACGAAAACTTAAAGTATAGGCCTTTTAACGTCAGTCCTTTTTTTACGTTTCAGTTCTCTATTATCTTCTTTGCTCACGCAGTGATACATTCTGACTTCTCGCAGAGAAGCCGTTTGTTAATTTAAGGTGATTTCTTGCTTTTCAAATGCAGAATAATTGAATAATTTAGTCATATTCATTGGAATTGATACAGTCGCGAAATTGATTACCAGTTGTAGACAGCTTACCAAGAAATAGCTTTGACTTCATTCCTACTATATATTGACAATCAAGTAGTAGAGTTTTTGTACCCAAATCCTAACTACAGCTAAGAGAAAAAGAAACCCAACTGAACTGGCACGCAAGTCAACGGCGCCTGACTCAAATAGTAGGCTTCTGTGAAAAAGCTTTCAACACTTTTGAGATTAGCTGAATGAAATCCGTTTGAATCAAGCGGTGATCGTGTTCAATCCTGTTGTGTAAATGGTTGTAATGTTACCAGATTCAATGATTTGATTCATTCCCTTGCTTTAATGTCTCTCACAGAAACCTGTCTTGAGTGAATGTCACATTCAATGAGTTTGCCCTTTTCATCTGCCAGCTGAATATATCTTACAGCTGCTCCATGATTCGAACATAAGGTAACAATGGTAAAGGTTTGATATCTGAACAATGTTTAAGTGAAAACATCAATGAACTTTCTTTATAGGATGCTGAAAACGATATACATTAAAATATTGTCCTAATAGGTTAACTGTGATAGTAAGTTATTTGACCAGTTTCTAGTCAAATAACTGCCGTGTTATACAGGACCAGGTGAGAGTCTCATAGGTGACGGGATGAAAAACCTACACTTATAAGTCTTTAACACAGGACTAATGCAATCAATGAGAGCCCAACAAAAATTCACCTTAGATCGAAGATGACGAATCACCAAATCACATCATTCCCATCTCAAATTTCTGACCATATCAGATGTCCTTGTCATCTTTGATTTAAATAACTCGTGGCGTTGGAGCGACGAGGATGTCAATCTGAATTTGTTTATCATCGAGACACCAAATACAGCCATTCTGTAAAACTGCATGTGGTTACTTTAATGCATTTGTAGACTATATTCAACACAGACCCATCAGATTATAGACCTCATTACATAATACAGCATACAACATAATGTATTGGCTAATATCCTCATAAAAACACCCTGTTTCAATGAATCTCTAGCCTTTTCACAAGAAATGGCGGGTGATTATGAGTGAGGATGATTTACAACCATCCCGTATGGCATTAAACAAAATAATGACTGATACATAAATGAAGAGTCTTACAAGTCTGTGATTCGACACTTTTTACATATAGAAGGGTATGGGCTGATTACCGAGAAAAGTAAAAATAAATCACGACAATTTCCCTACATAAACCAATATTCTCTACACAGAATCCAAATGCTGCGGCGAAGATATTACTGTGTATAACATATGTTATTGAGTTTGTATGTCTGTTTGACAAGCACATGGTCGATGGTAAACAAGACCCAGCTGCATAGCTTATACAATTTTCCAATAAAAGTTGTGTAACAGCCTTCTAATAAACTTACACAGGGTAATGCAACCCATTGAACTGGGTCATTATAATATTTTTGAAACTCGATATCCTACATGGTGATATAATTTGACAAGACCAAGCTAATTATACAACAAACTGCGTCGAAATATTTAAGACACAAACAAGACCTACATCGGTATTCTCAGGTATAGAATGTTACAAGCAAAGACATACTAGTATACTGACAAGTTTGCTCTTCTACCATCTTCTCTTCATAGGAAACCATAACGAAACCTATGTTTATGGATGCGAATGGATGCCTATTGTTTATAATATCTCTTCTGCAATAATTTCCTAATTTGCACAAAACATTTTTTGAAAATTTTAAAGTGTGGATGAAATGTTCAAGACTACATTGATGTTTGCTGATGTTTCGCTATGTCCAAACTCTCTTAACAATATACAGGAATACCACTTACGAGTAGCTATGTGGCTCTTAACATATTCTGTAAGCAGCTAAAATGTTGACTTAACACTGCTCATTCTACTAAGGAATAATAAAGACAAGGAACTGAAAAATAAAACAAACTGCTATTATTGTAGGCTCGGATACAAAACCATTTATGATATGTTAATCAGATGAAAATCTCGAAATGTTGAGAAGGGGGCGCTGCCGGCCGTCCTGTGACGTCATCACCATGGAACTGCACACAGAATAAACGTTTTATACTGGCACACATAAGTCTTCATCCCATAGATTTGAATGCACCATTCAAACAAAGTAAACTAAACGTTTTATTACAACATTCATGACAGTGGCCCTTTGTACGAACATGACGAAAGAGGGCGCTCTTTTCAAAGATCAAATTCCACATATTCGTCGTTCACAGAAGTTGGATTTTGATTCGTATTTCATTTTCCTGGCATACTCCTACCTCTAGTCAGAGAGGAAACTCCCAAGATACCGAATGTTACTCCTTTTTTGCAGTAACAGTGACCGAATGGAACGCCTGTCTTTATAATTTAATATTTTAAAGAGCTGCATCCATTTATTAAACAACACAACATACTTATAAGTGCCCACGTATTGAAGCCTAAGAGGTAGATATATTAATTAAATTTAACATGAAATATTTAAAACGAAACTGTCCTTTTAATTGAAATTCATGTTCACTAATTAGAGTGCTAATCATTTACACAAATCTGTCTGTTAATAAATGATTTGTATAGATAAATTAGCACTGATTGATTAGTGTGAGTGGGGCGGGGTGGGTTTGGTGGGAAATCCCTACGTCTGGAAACAGCGCCGAAATCAATTCTAACATGGAAAAATCCCAATATTCTAGTATTATGAATTAAGTCAGTTATTAGAATCAAGGCTGTGTTAACATAAAAGAAACCACCCGTTTCCTGGCTGCAAACTTATTGTAATTAATATATAGAGAATATACTGTCTACATGTAGGTCTACTACATCGAAACATTAGGCTCCCGGACCATTGTATATATTTCTCTCTTTACTATTACTATTAACCATGACTCACGACTATATGCCTCTGAATAACACAATATGCTATGGATACAACTCGAAAGTAATTATGACTAATTCGTTTTGACTGTATTTATTTGCTCTATTTAAACCATGTTCAGTGATATACATCTGTATATCCCTATGTGGAAAGCTCTTTCAGATAAAGAAAACTTCAGGCACTGGCTGATTCACGAACTTTAATATTTTACCATCTTACGTGGACAATGCACGAAATGAAGATTTGCATCAAATGTTCAAGAATTTTAAGGTGGAAGAAGGGAGATAATTACATTGTACCTATATTTGTGGTAAGAGTTTTATCCCTTGATTTCATTTTTTTGTAATAATGTTATTAAATGTAAACGTGAGTGTAAGTTTTATCATGTATTGTAAATTGAAGTAAAATATTACTTTATTATTCACGGAGATATTCGTCACTACCATGTTATGGCATTTAAATCCACCCCTCTCTCTCCCCCTCCATAAAACATATATATTGGTTGTCAGTATATATATATATATAAGCCTTCACGAGATGTGTGTAGGTTACCAATAACAACTCGATATTGAGACCTATTTTAGAAACATTATATGAGTCATGGGTCTGAACTAATGGACATCCCTGTGCCAGCGCGAGTCATTTTATTAAAATATAGATTTGATATTGGGCAGTTAATGATGATATTTTCATTCTCTATTTGATAAATATGACTTCTCAAGTGTTCCCCTCCACCTTCTCTCCTGCGAACTGATTCGCATGGCGTTTAGTAACAATGGACATCAACAGTTGTTTTTCTAATTTGCAGGTTGTCCTGAGAATTTGCAAGTAGGGTTCAAAGGAATCAGGGGACAGAACTCTGGCTAAAAATAAGAATTGGTTATCTCCCATTCAACAGGATTTAACACATTTGATTAAATTCGGGAGCAGGCTTCCATGCCTTACGTCATTTGATTAAAACCGGAAACGGGTTTACCTCCATGCCTTACGCACAGTCCGCTTGATCATAAACCTAGTACTATTTTGAATGTCTAAATGTAGTGATATCCGCTAAAACGGCGTAAATTGTGCGGTGGTAGCAAGACAAATTACAGCTGTATAAATACACCGGGACAATGCGTACAAACAAAGTGTAAAGATACTAACAATTTTAATCATTCTTAAATGAAAATTTTTTTTTTTCATTTTATGTTGACCTAGATAACTTATTTCAAAATTTTGAAGCACCTGTGATTAAAAGTAGAGGCCCCTCGTGACTTACACAGTGGTATTCCCAGTCTGCGTTGAAAAGCCAGATGATACTTGGTGGTTACAAAGGGATTTAACATTTTGAACACAGGTTTCGCTTTTAACAGAATGTAAAAATATATTTCTAAATAAGTCCTAGAAATGACCTCTATAAATAATTTCATCATAAAAGTTAATATGTAAAAGTTTTGTATAAATTTACAAATGTTGCCCAAGGTTATCATAAATATCTATGGAATACAGATCTGTTGTTTAAGCTGTATCAACACAATTCTGGTTAATAGAATCAATATGCTCACTTGCATGTTTTCTTTTTCTGTTTTATTTTTCATTGCCAATCTGTTAGAATTACAAGAACCTATTCGAACGTGTGGTAATCTCATACATTTAACAAATAATGTAGGGGATTGGGGGCCATGTGACAGTTTATGGACAAGTTAGTCGCTGAAAAAGTCCCGGTTAGTTCAATAAAACGGGAATAAATCTGAATTGTTGGTGACCTAAGCGAAAGTGTTTTCGATCAATCAAAATTCCATCGGCGAGAAACTATCATGCTTCTTTGGCTCACTTATATAATTACGGAAGCCACGAGACCATCATCAGAACTCATTTGTTCTAATTATACTCCAATCCGCAATTCTGGTATTTCTCTCTAGCTTCTACATAGTAACTATTGTCCTACTTATATCATTACAATGTCCTCCTGTATTCGCGATAATACAAAATCTGAGCGATGCTCTCTTCAGGTATAGGAATACATCTTAAGAAATATTACACTATACCAGGAGTGAAGTTATGTTGAGCATAACAAAGGAATACCAGCTCAGCAGGAATTTTATATTGGGAAACAGGGCATGTAAAAAAGAAAACATTTACCCCAGTCAAAAGCAGCAAAACTGTTTATATTCAACTTATAGTTCTATACCTAAGCGATAACAGCTTAGATCCAGTGTATACGTATATTGTATTAGGAGTTGATAACAAAAAACGCAAACCTTCCATAAAAAGCAACAAACACTGACATTTACATAGGTTTTTCGAAAATAACGTTGAGGAGCTGCTATAATTAATTATTTATATACTGATGAAATATCAGGATTTTCTTCAGGCATACAAATGATATTTCACTGCAGTGTTATACAACTTTTTGTTATAACTCTCTGAACTTTGACCCTGTCCGGACTACAGTAGGCCTACTTTATTGAGCGACTTCTGCACACTTCAGTTTGACAGATTAAATGCAATACTTCAGCGTAGATTGCACTGTACCAAACACGGATATAGTCAAATTGACCAGGTGAATTGATTTCAATAAGTCGGAGAAAATAAGGTGATACCTTGAATAAAATATAACAGCAACAAACGTCTCTTTCAACCATTCACTCGAACAATATATATGGCATTCAAGCTTCACTGTGTAATTTTCTCTATATAACACTGACAAGAGATTGTACGATTGGGAGGAATGGGGCCCTCGGGCTGGAAAGGAAAGTGTTTATCCTCTTTATATCAAATTAAAAATACAAAGTTTAAGATGGTTAAAAAATATAATGAAATTCAATTTGCAAATAGTCAAATTTCAATCTATAATCTAGTTTTCAGTGACTGTATTGCATAGTGATAACCAATGTGTTGGGGATTGGATTATCTGAATAGGCCTACATTGTTATCTTTAAAGGTTACATTAGTTCCATAACAAAAACTATACCAATTTTCTGGCATGGCATATTGTTTGTACATTTAAATGTGAATTCTTTACGTAGTCATTGTTTCACGTGATATATTGTTGTACACAAAAATGCCTAGTCATTGGTCGATTAAAATATTTGAATAATTGATGGACGGTGGCGTTGTGGGAAATGTTTCACCGAACTATTTTTAAAGCATAATATTGTTCCCATGACAACATTACGTGTAATGGCGAGTAAACTTCTTCAGCCTTTCTCTGTGGTATTTAACCTGGCACTGTATCCCAATCCTCCAATATCGCCTATATCCCATGAGGTTTTCTGTTAGTTCACTGATGATTGTTTTGTATTCATATCTTCCACCTGGTTAATTATTCTCTGTGCAGGATACATTCAATGACTTCTAACTTGAATCATGAGGTGACCTTATCCCAATATCAACCATGTTTTAATTATATATATATACTTAGTGTGTTATAAAGATGTTTTATTTAAACGTGCGTGAAATTGTAAAAGCAACGAAATTTACGTACATAATGTAATTATTTGTGTCAATAATTTGCCGGTGTGCTGAATAGGAGCTTATAGAACCCCACCATTAGTCAAAAGAAAAAGAAACAAAAGCGTACCCAGAGAGTGAAAACTGTTGTGCATTAAAATTAAAATTGACCTAGTTTAACAAAAAACTACCTATTTTTTTTTGTAATTATGCAATGACACTGCCGAGTTTTTCTTGGAGTGGAATCCATTATGTCCTATAAGAGAACTAGAATTAGGGCGATATAGGTAGCTGCTATGGTGGTCTGCAGAGACCACCCGACGAGCTTGCTTGAGTTCAGGAAGACGACTTGGAGGCATTCTGTTTTTCCCTCCGACGATTACGAGACTGTCATCTAGAACTTATGTCATCTTAAAATGTGAACGAGAAGGTCGGATGAACTACCATTCCCTCCATGGAGATACAGGCTGTCCACAATCAACTTTTCACGAAATCACTCCTTGACATAGATTTTTAAACCCCCGGTTCATTTAATTATACATTTTCTCATTTGTCTGTTTGACTGTCTTATGGTGTTCTTTTCGTTATGCGAGCCCAAGTGATAACAACCAGATCCAGTTGCATTTGGCAGTCTGGTGGCACAGCATCTATTTGTCGTCTCACAAGCAAACTTTATTAAATAATCGTATCAGACCATTGTGGTCGGCTATACCCAAAGCGTTATAACATATAATTATGAATAAGATGACGTTACACCTTCTTGAAGAATCATATATAACTTCTTGTTAAAGCACAACAATACAATTGAACGCAGTAATTGGAATTTATTGTTTCATAATTGCTCAATCTAATTTCAGTTTTGTCTAAGCAGTGTTTCACCAAAATCAACATACTGACTCTACACTTATAATGAAATATAAGGTTTTATATATAATTTGCATTGATGAGGATCAATATCTATACAGAGCTATTCTCTATATAGCATTTTTGGTCTCAGCGTTAATAAGCAAGATTACCATAGAATCTGGCATGTAAGACAGTTCAACATCTGTTAATCTGCTGCTTTGTGGATTTCCATATAGATCTACTCCTCTACCATTCACATCATTGCATTTAAGCTGACGTCATCGCCTGATACATACACCTGGCGATCTAACCGCCTGTCAGAAATCACGCCCACGTTGTCATCCTCTGTTCAGCCTGTTTACTGACAAAAAGATCTAACTAATCCTCTCAGATATGAAAAGGTCATGGAATTTCAATTCTTCTTCGCATTAAGCATTGATGTTGTCCTGGAAACCAGTAAACACCAATTTGTTTCCGTAATAAAAATCTCACGCCAATCTCACTCTGTAATCACCGACCATTTGATTAAAAATCATTTTAACTCTTTTAACTAGAAAGGTCTACAATATGTGCAAATCTGAAGTGATTGGTGGTGAAAAGATGCAGTAAAATCGG
>JAVFBX010195178.1:0-13048 GCA_034783855.1 Mopalia kennerleyi
TTCTCCTCTATATAAAGACGCGAAGGCCTAATCAGTGTAGCGGATGTTTACTAACTAGATACAAGTGTCTGTGGTTTAAACCATACAAACAATTTTTTTATAACTACGGACCGATGCTATATACCCGAGCGAGCGGCCTTCCCCGGAGCGATCGTCTATATTTAACTGAGTTAAATAGATTATTATTAAAATGTACTGTGGGAATACATTACAGAGACGAACCGATGTTACATAATAGGTAGAAGATGTGGTAGGGATGCTTTAAATTCTTAGGAAACATGCGGTTAATAAAAAAAAATTTAAAAATTTAAAAAAAAAAAGTCAAGAAGAATTATTTCCGCATTATAGCATCAGTTTTAATAAGAATATGAACGAGGCGTAGAAACAAAAACTCAGTTTACTGAAGTATTCAAAAAGTATTATTTATGCAAGCCGCTTGTTTTATTCGAAGCTGAATACTGTTTCTTGTAATGTTGCAAATAACAATTCCGACCTTGGTCATCCGTTTATACTGTGCAGTTAAACCAAAGGCGGCAAATAAACACGTTGTAGGCCTATATAGTAAAATGTGTTTATAATTCAATGACAGAAATTGAGACGGGATAGTCTTCCGCAATTACGAACTTTTTCTCACATGCTTTATACACATGTAAACAAAGCCGTATAGTTATATCTCCGAATATTTTAGATATACTTTTTGTTTTGGTTGATTGTATTTTTGTTAAAATATTAAAAGACGGCAATTAGTTGTCTTACATTTATAGGCGATATGTACACACAATAAATAAATAAATAAAAAGTAAATAAATAAATAAATAAATAAATTAAAAAATTAAAAAATAAATAAATAAATAGAAGTAAAACAGAACTATTGATCTGATTATTCTGTAAACAAAGTGCAGTATACATCACTAAACTCAAATCCATTAACCCCGATTTTTTTTTGATGCAATGTATATGACTTAAATTTGCTACACGCGTATGGAAGGCAGCTGCATGTTAACGTTTACTATATATACATCCGCCATAACTTGACTTCGTGTAAAAGTCGAAAATACGTTATAACCCTCAGTGGTACTCTTCTACTGCCAATACACCTTATACAACAATGCGATGAACCACAGCGTAATCAAAATAATATTTAGTGTACCTTTAGCAATATAATTAATACCCTGGACAATAGACACCGACAGACGTATATAAATTTCGGTATATCGTCGCTATATACACATCACCGTATAACTATCTGATGACCAATAATATTACTTTAATTAAACGATGAAATCCACAATGGCTACTTAATAATATATACATTAATCAGTTTTGTTTATGCAATGATTATTATATTCATTATTTGTTATTTAATTTTTAAATGAATTGGATTATTGTAACATAAATGTATATTTATTTATTGAACCGTGCTATAATCTATTTATTGAAGATGAGTTGATCTAATTATAAAGATAATTTAATGTATACAGATGTATCAAAACGGCGAATTATAGTTTATATTCAATTATTCACCTGTAGATATTTGTTTTTAAAGTACATCGTATATTACCTGGTAAATGTCAGAAATACACTTACAAATGGTATTCCTGGGAAGTTTGTATAAAAATTTCATAGAACCGTAACTGTTTCCTGCAAACGAAAAATGTAATAGACAAAATTCAAGGTAATATTCAATGGTATTAAATGAAGGTATTACAGTATCTGGCTAGCAAAGAAAGTATATCGTTAACATGCGAATGAATTAAAATGGGGAACAAATCCAATACTTTAGAAATGTTTGTAACTTTTACATGTAGCTCGCCATGAAAAGATAGGTATCTATTATGCCTCAAATCCCAATAGGTTTATCTTGATTTGAGGTTTGAAAGATTAAATTGTTTCTCCTGCTGGAAGTGCACATCGCATCATAGTGGATCGTTTCTGGATAAGTGGCCGAACAAGGTGGGGAATTTCTTCAAAGTTGACTGTTCATTCTTAATAAGTTGAAGTAAGCTGCTTTGTCCTCGGTGTCTTGTTCTTGCAGCAGTTCATGATAAACATCTTAAGTGGCTCGCCTCAATATTCAATCCCAAACCCTCACTGACTTCGGCTTTCGTTTTCTTTTCGTTTGAAGAGCAGCTCTGTTAACAGTTGCAGTGACATTAATTTTATTTAAATGTCAGGAAAGACTCTAGGAGTGGGATGATCGTGTATATGGTACCAAAAAATAAAATTATAATAATCAGAGAAAAAACAGATACATGTATATGGCACAGCGTTTAGGAAAGGGGGCTTTACTGTAGCACAAAGTGACGTTGCCTCCGAATTCACGTGATTGCCTGTTTCTCCAAACGACTATGATCAGTTAGGTTTTATTTTGGAGGGTCAGTATATACTTCTTTTACAAATGTCTTCCTGTGGGTTGTTCTATTTCTTGCGCCATATTTGTAAACTTTGCTTCATGTTTGGAGTGCACAGTTAGGAATACATCTAGCAGTACAACCTTCTTCCCAGTTCAGATGACTTTTTTCTTTTGGAGGCGCGGCAGACACTCCGGACTGTCAAATTACACCTAAAAAGTAGGAGACACTAGTCGGCTAAACCCGTTGGTGTCAGATCTGATCTACTTGATATGGTTATTTAAATTACACGATAAAAAAACGGAGATCACTTTAGAAATATGGAAAACGGAGAAACAGAGGTTTCGTATTTTTTATATTTTTATATTGGGTCATACAATAAAGGAGGAAGCAAAACTTGCATTATAATGAATGAATAATAATTCACAGAGAAAGGGAGATAATTCTTATACACCTCTGGAAATCAAAGATTAAAAAACATTGTTATCAAAAAGAAAACAAAATATTCTTGTAACTGGCATATGTATAGAAGAAGAAAGAATAAATGAAACAGAACCAACTATATGCCTTCACTCCAAATAGAGAATAACAGGGAGAACATGCCCACATTTCCAATGCATGGTCAGGGTAACATGAGGGCAGGAGATTTGGCAACGATGAATTTAACAGAAAAACTTAGGAAGGGGAATGCATTTAATAAAGTTTATAATCCCCAACAAAGATAAGAACAGGTGTATAAAAGAAATAAAAAACAGAAACGTGCTTATTTTAGGCAGCATACTTCCAGCTCAGAATCCGAGGATTCAGATGGAATACACAGGATAAATTAGTTGAATTAGAACCCAGAATAAAAAGGAAAACATGAAGTTTTGTTTATCAACAACTATCCACAGAAGCCAAAGGTAATTATGAATCACTCATTGGCAAATTAACCTACATTTTTAGAAGAACTGTAACACCAAAAGGAATTAAAAGCATAGAAAAAAATAAAAGACTATGCTGCTGAAACGAAGAGACAATATATATATATATTTCTAAAAGCAATCACACTGGCACAGGTATGTAGATCAATTAATATATGTATACATATGATAAGACCCATGCTTAACAAAGCTGCTTAGCATTTCACAAATGTATATCTAAACGGGATAAATCATTTGGTAGCTTTAAGGCCTTGGGTAAACAGTGGTTTTAATCTTCTTATAGCCGAGGCTTCTTTGAAGAGGTGAACAGACCAACATTCCTGATTCTATTGTCTAAATATTTGCCAATATTATTTCAAACATATCAATAACTTAATTCAATTCAATTCAATCGTTTATTAACTTGGGATTTGCTGCCTCTCGTCAAATAAGTGTTTATATAGTGATGAGCAGGTAGTGATACCTGTCACGCTGTATTCATTTTGCATTAAGGTGCACAATTGGTTTTAGTATCATTTATTCTAGGTAAAACATTACGTGACGTTTGAGATAACACGTTGGCTGACTGACTGTACGTGGCAATTAACGCGAGAAGGTGCGTGAAAAGCCAGTCGTGCACCTAACTATCATTTTGGTGAGTAATCATTATCACATATATATATGACGAGAAATTTATCAAAGCATGCGAGACAAAGCAAGGATATGATTATCCCTCTTTGGAAAAGCATGATAAATATATTTTGCCAATTTTGGTAAAATTCTGTGCTCTGTTGAATTTAATAACTTGGTTTGTATATATAATACGGTTTTATCAATTGGTTACGTTATTCATTAATATTTATTTTGGACAAACTATTACAAAGTGATTCTCGTCTCCGATCTCGTTTGGCTCACAACACAAGCGGAGTCTGTTTTATTTTGTTATACCGTTGTTACCATGTCTAACCGTCTCGATATGAAGTCTATGTGGAGATGTACGCAGTCTTGCCAATGCGGATCTGTATTTTCGGGAGAGTATTTTCGACAAATACGATTGAGTCTCAAAATTCACTTTTAAAGTCTGTAGCACTATAAGATTTGCGGGGATTTGCATGGCTCCCGTCCAGTTGTAACATGTACGTAAAAACCAGTGGATGTGAATACATTTTTCTCTCTTAATTCATTCAAAATATATATAAACCAAAGGCCACGGATTCGAATCATGGTGGAGGCAGTCACATTTTTTTTCAGTCTTCATTTATTCATAATATAAAAACGCTTGTAACCAAACTTCGACAATGCCAACAGAACACAACAGATCACGCATTTCAGTTACCCATTCAGTTAAACGCACCAGTTTTTTAAATTTTGTTCTAGTTAATTTTCACTATAGCTTTAAAAAGTTGATTGTTGGTCTTAATGATTTTAAATCAGTAATTAGCTACCTTAATTAGACGACGAATATACAGCGGCTATCTTCAAATTTCACCATAAACCATACAGTTCCGGGTAGAATATTCCTACATTTAAGATCCGCTTATACAAAAATTCAGTTCCAATTTCCCCTTGCTTTGACCGCACAGTTCCGGGTAGAATATTCCTACATTAAGATCCGCTTACAGAAATGCTTATGTAACTTGAGTTATTGAATTTTGTTTGAGTTAATTGTCACTAGCTTTAAAAAGTTGATTGTGGGTCTTAATGATTTTGAACCAGTATATAGCTACCTTCATTAGACGACAGCAGCTATCTTCCAATTGCATCATGCATTGACCGCGCACAGTTCCGGGTAGAATATTCGTACATTTAAGACCCGCTTATAAAAAAAATGCCTATGTGCTGTTTTGAACACAGGTGCAAAACGAAACCCCTAAATGTCACATTCATACAGGAGTTACCAGCGTATCGAATACATCAATACGTACATTCACGTTTAAACTAAATTCGCTGCTTTTAACTAACAGTCCATTTAAACCGTTAGGTCCTTTTTCCAAATGATTGCTTAACAGCATTGGATTTGCCGGTAAACTTCACCATCATATCCTACTAAACAAATGAATTCCAAACTTCTATAATTCTACTCCCTAATATATCCTGTTTTCTGATAATCTGGTTTGTCCTACATTGCGGAAAATACAAATTTTAGTCTTATTTATGTTTATTTGAGTAACATAAGCTGAAGGCTAGTAATCCGATAAACAGTTTAATATCTCTTAAACGCCATCAATTGTTTCTGAGAAAATTACAAAATCATCTACATTGAGAAAACGGTATAGCGTTATATCATCTAATTGAACTGATACATTTAATTTTGTGGAAATTTTTTGTTCCATAAGTCACTTATAAATATTGAGAAGACTATGTCGAGGGCTACCTCCCCTCGCATTAAACCCTGTTACCGGGAATGTTTAAGTTTTTCCCCATTGTACAGAAGACAAGAACAGACCGAGGAATACAGAGATTTGAATAAAGGTAGCGGCTTACTGCTATACGTTTATTATTTATTAATTTAATCCACGTTGACTTTCTACTCAAAGGAATCAACTAAAAAGCAGTAAAGGCGTTTGCGCTAATAAAATTATTTCATATTAGAGCATACAATGTATAAATGACGTTCACAGTACCGAATTTTGATTGGGGGGATGCCATCATTCTCAGCCGCCTATTTGGGTAGGCTTAGATTTAACACACCTTTGGTAGAATGTTGGGCCTGTAACCCAAAAGTCCCGGGTTCGAATCCCAGTGGAGGCAAGCATTCATTATTTCAAAATGTATATAAACATTACGTTATATACCACGTTTATATACCATGATAATTCTCGACATCAGATCATCACTTCTTTTACATTTAGGACTATAGTCTATATCGTATAATTCCTTTGTATAAGGTGGCTTATAAGGGACACGCGTATCTATTTGGATTTACAGTTATATTTTTCTACTTTAGTAGAAATATTTCCACCTCGGTAGATATAGTTTCAACTCAAGTTAAACTATTCTATACCAGCGCTGAAACATTTCTACACTCACATTAAAATATTACAACTTTACTATAGGTATAATTTCAACCCGGGTTAAAATATTTCCACTGAAGTAGATATTGATTCAACTCAAGTTAAAACATTTCTACTTAAGTAGATTTGTTGTTATATGTCGATTATAGGCGAGGCTTATCACCGGCCTTTCCTATCTTCTCCTCTATATAAAGACGCGAAGGCCTAATCAGTGTAGCGGATGTTTACTAACTAGATACAAGTGTCTGTGCATACACACATGTAACATCACATATGGAAAACATAAACAATGATTGTAATAAATGTTCAATATCATTTTAATTTGCAAACTATTATATAATGCATGTCTATTCATATTTTCTAAAATACGAATACCTTTGTTTTTTTTAGTGTTCAGAAATATGTAGGCTCCATTTTGAATGATAATGAGACCAATTATTCATGTGACTTTTTACCCTGTCGGCTGTTTAGGAAAATATAACAGGGTTTTCTGCGAAGGGCAGGATAAATAAAGGCAGGACATTTAGATCGTAACATGATATATTCTCGTCAACAATGTTTCTTTCCGACACAATGTGCATCCTTATCATAGACCGAGTCCCACATTAAACAGTTCCCCTTGTCTGACACCGTGCCCTACGTAACAATGACTCCCCTTGTCTTACACCGAGATTCACATTAACGGGTTCCCCTTGTCTGACACCGTGCACCACGTAACAATGGCTTGTCTTACACCAAGACCCACATTTAAATGGCTCCCCTTGTCTTAAACCGTGTCCCACGTAACAGTGACTCCCCTTATCTTACTCCGTGTCCGACATTAAAAGGGCTCCCCTTGTCTTAAACCGTGTCCCACGTAACAATGACCCCTTATCTTACCCCGTGTCGGACATTAAAAGGGCTCCCCTTGTCTTACACCGAGACCCACATTAATATGGCTCCCATGTCTGAACTGTGTCCCACATTTAAATGGCCTCCCTTGTCTGACACTGTGCCCCACGTAACAATGACTCGCCTTATCATAAACCGTGTCCTGCGTAACAATGACTCCCTTGTCTTACCACTAGTCCCACATTTAAATGGCTACCCTTGTCTTAAACCGTGTCCCATGTAAGAATGACTCCCCTTATCGTTAATACTCTGATTTCCACATTAAATGGCTCTCCTTGTCTTATAACGAGGTCCACATTAAGATGGCGGCCTTGTCCGACACCCTGTCCCACCTAACGATGGCTCTTCTTGACTTACGCCGAGTCTCCCTTTCAAACATTTGGATATTTCAATATTATTTCTTGGAGGCGGTCTTTTTTTTAATTTGCTATACATATTTTAGCAGTGTCCCTATTTTGTACTAATACCTTGTTCGGTGAGTAACAGTAATCCCTTATTATTAGGCCTATACTTAGTTCGTATATCTTTGGGTCATTTTTCTTCGGTTTCATCGAGGCTACGATTTACATGTGTGACATTTTATTATTTGTTTCGCGTAATTTTGGAAACTATTTTAATAATGTTTTGCTTTATATTTTGACTGCTGAAATAAATACTGTGATAATTTATAATAAACGTATTTTTTCTGTACTAACACTTGCTTGTTAAAATAATTGTTTAAGCAGTCGCATCAGTCTGATTAAAAACGGATCAAAATAGCTCTCGGTCTTCGTTGCTTATGTTGGGATGTGACCAGAAGGCATACAGAATGGTGTCGATTGGCTTGATCTGATTTTAATTAGATTAGCATCATTTTCCTTGCTTTCACCAGAAATGATACCACCAATGTATGGCTAAAACCCGGCGCAGATCGACTGCGATTCACAGCAACTGGACACAACTGACCAATATTAATTTTTCATCAGCGGTAGTGTTAACGTTTGGCCCCACAGCTCCCTCCCAAACTTTGTAGGGCGAAAACACCTAGTACATACCTGTATCGGTCCTTTTAGAGTTCAATATAAAATCTTGACCGGGGAAGACCGTTGAAATTTTTAGCTAAAGCCGGCAATGACAGAGGGATTGTCAAGCTACCTTCAGAATGTAAACAACGGCCGAATCACCCCTCCACCAAAGGTGTTACATACACCAAAAGTTAACTATTTAGGCTATAATATAACACTGACCAGAAACCTCCAATTAATTTCTTCACATCAATACCAAATACTTCACCAAAAATAAATTTTCAGGAGAAGAACAAATAAAACAAGACAACACACCATTTTTATTAAGAACTATATTTGAGGGTGACAACGGAAATTGATAAAAGTGGTCTTACGCCATCTAAATGATCGCCGATTCATTACGCTCAGGTCGACTCGACTGGGTACAACTGGAAATACCCACGCATGCGCACAAGTCGACAACGTGATTCAGTAGACTAAATGGCTTCCGCTCATAAAGGTGTGTAAACAGAGATCTAATTATATAACAGTTCGTTTAATGACGTTACGAAGTAGCTATTAACATCACTGTCCTAAAATATCAAATTAAAACAAAATGCAGTTGCCAACCTCCCAGATGCGCTAATTCGCAAGTCGACATGCACCAGGCTTAACTTTACAAGGTTCAGATACGTCCCGTTAATTTAAAAGCAAGCTCAAATCTAATTTAGCATATGGATCTACAACGGAGTTATTGACTATTAAGATTTATCTGACAAACAAAGGGGTGAATTGTGAGCAAGCGTTGATCCTGAACACGTCTGTGCCTTTATATGCCGATAATGTCAAAACAAAACCATAAAAAGTTACTCTTAAGGCCAATTGATTTAGTTTGACGGACATTTTGACATATCTTAATTCAAGAGCATACACAATCCATCAAGACTTCCTGGGAAAAGTTGCCACTGCTAACCGACGCATATGTCAGATGAGCCACAACTGTGGTACGAAAAGGGAAAACAGTTAAAATTTCCACTATGGCAAACGGTATACCCATGTCCTTGGAAAGCAAAGGAACGAACCAAACAATATGTCCACCCCCTCCCCCCATGTACATATTAAATTAATAGATCCCATGCCTAAACAAAACCTGTATGCTGGGAGGGGGGCCCTACGCAAACAGGCAATACAGTAACTCTTCGTGGAAATGATAACAGCAAACGTGAAAGAAAGAAGAGGCAAGCATACGGGGTTATTCCCCTTTTTTTGAAGGAATATAGTTCTTATAATTCCGCATTAATAATTATCTGGTGGAAAACAGTGTGATTCATTTGTGTTAAAGACTTCAGTTTGTAACATGTTAAGAATGCATCACTGTCAATGTCGAACAGGTCAATTTCAATACGTTTTTAACACGACTACTGGGTGTCAAAAATTTAACAGTTATTGCAAATAAAAATACCTTTAAAGAGCGATTGATTCGTTTTCTTTCTGCTTTTAAGGCTTTTGGGTTAACAGTTCCTTTTCATGCAAAACGGTTTGACATTCTTCAGGACCAGGTGTATTCCTGGAAATAACATGTCTTTTTTTAAGAACCAGGGTTTACTGGATACCTTTAACCTTGTCAATGCTATTCGATCCAGCGTGAATGATTAAATAATCGGGAGCAGACAGTTTTTGTTTTAATTCTTTCAGATAAGGAATTAATTGGTGCCACCAACATGCCTCTTACACCAAACCATTTCACCCATATTTCCAGTCAAAACTATCGACTCGACTTTCTGTGCGCAGAATGGCTCTCTGGTTTGTCTAATGTAGACCTATACATAGCCGGAGCCCACAATCCACACAGTAGATCTAGTTGCTAGAAAGACAATAGTGACGGCATCATATCATATATAATTCAACAATTAATCTCATATTAACATGGATATGACTAATTATATTACCTGACATTGCTACTAGGTTGACAAGAATGAGTAGGATATTTTTTCTGAACAAATCTTAATAATAATAATCTCACCTGTACGGAACTTGGCGAACAGTTTATTATTCATGAGTTCCGGCATATAATTACAGCAAAGCGATGATGGTAAACTTGTCAACGTCATTAACAGGGGTATGTCTAACCTGGGACCAATATAATAAGGGATAGGCAACGGAAAACAAATCACGTCAAATCTGAACCTCTGCGATATTTCGCGTTACCACGATATCGGTAAGGCGAAGATAAAGCCAGTCCTCATGAACTAAAGTAGTTGAAGTTTCTATCGCCAAAAAAAAAATTGAAAATATCCAAAACGGGCATCCATATACCCTGGGTTCATTTCAGTATTTTCTAGTAAAAACATATATATTTTTTATTGGTGCATGAATTAGGCAACTTGTTAATAACTGATCCGCTAGGAGACGCTGTCCTACAGACAAGGTACAGGGAACTAACAGTAAATCACATATTGGTGGTTCCTTTATAATTCTGACTTCTTTTAGTTTTTGTTTCAAGATCGAGCATTTTGTTGAGAGGATGTCGTACATAATGGTGGTTTCTTTACAATTCCGACTTCCTTCTAGTGTTGGTTTCAAGATTGAGCATTTTGTTGTGAGGAATTCGTATCGTACCCATACCCTAAATACGTGGCGAGTACCGCCTCAGTACGGATTTGGGACCACGCAGACACGTCGTAGCACTTTTAGTGCACGAGGAACTTTTGCTGCGTTCGAGCTGCCGATTCACCCCCAGCACGGCCTCCCAAAATAACGTACGGACTAAAAACACGCACCGTGGGTTGTGACCGGGACTGAAGGGACCTTACATATTTGAGTCTGTTGGAAATCTAGAACAAGTGCTGTTTAGACTTCTCGAGACTAGGTGAACTTGAAATTCTATATCCCTCCCTTTGTCACGGGACGTATTGCATGTCAAACAGGGAGGAGTTACCCCTCTTATTTATAGTGATTGACAATGCTCGATGAAACAATTTATTGACAATGCTCGGCAGCGTTTCACTATGATGCCGTTTATCCCTCTGCTGCATGGAGGTCCGAATAGGGGAATACATTGAACTTATATTTAGTCTTTAAGCGTTTCCTCGGAACTAGCGCAAGTACGCCAGACCTAATAGACTTAACAGAGTGTGGTAGATAGCCACGATAAACTTGATAACTCACATTACCCAAAACAAACCTACAATATGTGAATACGGCAGAACTTTTAAATCACCGCTGTCAAAGACGACCAAGAATGAGCTTAATTACGGCCAATCTACGAAAAAACGATTGACGTTCTTTGCTTTTTTCCAAGATATTCCGACAAAGACGGCACAGGCTTTAAAGCGTAGTAACCTATCTGTATTTGGTTAATCTGTGGGTTTCAGTGATTTTACATTGATCTCTGTCTAACCGCCAATAGGTATTAACCGTAAATACATTGTACCAGGCAGATACTTTAGAACTCCAGGTCTTTAATCACGTGCACCTACACAGACTTGTTTTGGAGTCAAATCATACACTTGTCACATTTTATCCGGGCCATTTATCTTTCCGTGCCACAACCATTGTCCCGGTTTACCAGTGTGGAGTGGACAATCCGTCGTCGTACAAGTGAAATACCCTTGAGGATGACGCGAAACCCCAATCAAACAAACAGACAAACCACTTCCGTCTCCTAAACCAGGCCTTGTGAATGCACGTGATTACAAACACGGCGTTCTATTTTACTGATAGTGAAGTGAAATTTAATGTTGGGATTATTTTGATGAGTATGACTCACTTAATCCCATCGGAAGTACTTTATCAATATTTTGGAGTTAAGGAGAAACGAAAAAAACGAAATGTGAACTGTGTCTTCTGGGATATAGTTGCTCGAGATTTTTTAGTTGGGGTACTTAAGGTCATCTCACTCATGGCGTACCATCCCAATGGATGAAGGAAACTACCCTCGATGCCACTGGCAACAAAGGAAAACAAGACGGACAATAACAGGACACTATACAGAACAATCACAGGACGTTATACAAAATCATCTCTATTAATCAGTTTTAGCGGCATTTAGGAGCTGGGTATATAACATAATAAGTATAAGATTTACTGTCCTAATCACACTGCCACATCACAATGTTGACGACATACATACATATTTTTAATTTTTGCGACTCCATTCAATAGAATGATTTGCGCCACAACTAAGCGGGTTTGTCTCCGATAGATTAATGACGTGTAGTAATATATATAATATTGACTTATAATATTATTAGTATATACATCTACCAAATGCCTGTCTGGTTAAATTATGACAGAGGTGTTAGAACACGCATAGAGATAGGAGGTTGGGGAAGACTGGGTTATTTAAACAAGTACAGTGGTAATCTGAATAAATACTAATTTCTAGTCACTGGACAGGTTGACAAACAGTAACAGATTTAAACATATATTACATTACAGTTACACACAAAGCCATATAGTAAAACGACCCAGTGATGGATATACAGACAATTGGAATTTCTGACATTCCATTATGAATTTAGCGGTCGCTTTGAGTACCTTGTTACTTGATCTGCTCGGTTTAAAAAGAGATTGAAGGGGTGGATTAAAAATACCCATGATGTTAAGATCAGAGTAAAACGATAGGCGTTGGTTATCGTACGATGAACAATAAAATAAAAATGAGGAAAGAAGTCCTCAACTAAACAGGTATCGCAAAGGACGGATTCATGTAGATTTAAACGTTTCAGGTAAAAATTTAAGAGAATATGACCAGACAACAGTTGACATATTAAAACTTCTGCTCTCCTAGATGAAAGTGAAAACAAGGAGAGGAAACCAGAGGATAAAATTTATAAAAAAATCTGCCACTGCCAGAAGACGCCGAGTCCCACTCACTCTGCCACAAAGAAATAAAATGAGACCTG
>JAVFBX010195189.1:0-13046 GCA_034783855.1 Mopalia kennerleyi
GCAAAATATCATCTTGTACATGTAGGTACATTAGGCAGACCTACATCAACAGGCACAGGCAGTAAATGTCAGAGTTTATGACTGGTTTTGACTATCAGGAAATATATTTACTTAACTTTTGACACAAGCCATGCTAAGGTTCCACACAGTGACCGTTACTAGAGACACCCAGATGTATTAAGTGACCAGAATCAGCCATAAGCAAATTAACCGCATATATCCACAGTCTGGGGTCAGGCAAGTTCATTTCAAATTGCTGGAGTTCATTTGATATTTGGTTTTAGGTCATATTGGAACCAGATGCAAGTACAAAAAATTATGTATAAAAAAAAGTATATCCCTGTTACATTTGTTTGTTTATTGATTGGGGTTTAGCACCGCACTCAATGGCATTTTATATATATGATCACAGATTGTCCATTTCACATTGTTCCCTACTTAAATACAGTGGAAAACATTGAGGATACCTCAACAACAACAACAAAACCACCTCTGCTATTGCCAGATCCACATCATGTGTTTGATTGATTGGGGGTTAATGGCCTACTCAAGGGTATTTCACTTATATGATGAAGGATTGTTCACTTCACCCTGTTCCTTGCTTTATTACGTTGCAAAACCTGGGGAAAACCTCGCAAAAACCACCCCGGAGATCACAGGAGCCACATCGTGTGACTCACTCATATACCTGTTGGTCGAGAGACAGACTCGATTCCGTGAACTGTAAATCAAAGTAGGATTAGTAAGCGCACACGCTACCACTAAGCCACGGCTCCCACATCAGGAGACACACTGACTCATGTGCATAAGGTTGACAGAGGGACATGGACTCATGAGCAGTATATTGAAGGGTCAGTAGGCAAAAACGTTAACGACCGAATCACGGGCGAAGGCTATCACCTGTAGAAATTTGACATAAATTTACAAAGTATAACCTATACTTCCGTGATGATTTGTTGTTTTTAAAACCCTACTAAAGGGTATTTCACTAATATAACAGAATTGTCCATTCTCTCAAGGGCATTAAAAAAATGTGGCACTTTCTTAGTGCTCGATTCAGGTTTTCGCTGACTTAAGGTTATTTCACTCTGATGACAGTGTACCAGGCCAATGGGTGAAAAAGACCACCCATGACATCACAAGCAAGCAAAAAGTGCTGAGACAGGATAAACACAAGACCCATTACAATGACATCACAAACAGACCATGTATTGTCTCTTTAGCAGGAAGCACATGCCCACAATTGTAGAATGGGATATTAATGACTAAATGTAAGTGATAGCTTAAACAATTTGTTTGATTGGGGATCAATGACGTACTTACGGTTATTTGATTTATACGATGATGAGCCATCCTAATTTGTAATGGAAACCACCAGTGACACCACTGGCAACAGACAAGACAGGACAAATACAGAAGGTAAAACGTAGACCTCACAAAAAGACTGGCCTCTAGTTGCCCTTTATCTCCGACTGGTTCCAAGAGCACCAGTGAAACAGGATTTGTTTGTTTGTTTGATTGGGGTTTAACGTCGTACTCAAGGGTATTTCACTTATATGCAGACAGATTGTCCACTTCACGCTGTTCCTTACCCTAGTATGGTGGAAAACCGAGAGGAAACCTCGTAAAAACCACCCCCGGGATAACCGGAGCCACATCTTGTGACTCACTCATATACCTGAGGGTCGACAGACGGACTTGATCTTGTGAACTGTAAATCGAAGTAGGCATTAGAAAGTGCGCTCACTACGCCACGGCCGCGGGCCCCAGTGAAACAGGAAGCTTGATCCAAAACGGCTAGCACAAAATAGGAGGAAACGTCCTTATATTTATTCTAGTTTCTTTGCGTTAAGAAACTGATGGCCTTTAGCTGCCTAACAAGTGTTTATGTTCTACTCCTTAGCGTATGTATGTGAAAACAGGTGGATGTTAGTTTGATGGCCTTTCATATTCACTGATATCATGACTTTTGCATTTAGAGTAATCAATGGGAAACTGAGAAGTGGCCCCGTATAAAAAAAACGCCGCGATCTTCACAGTTACCCTGAGTGGAAGGCTAATGGAGGTTCAGCGGTCCATTGCATAACTGAGGCACAGCTGTGAGTAAAACCTATGCATTGTTTAAAATTATAATTAAATTATCTGATATTCAAATTTGTTTAATTTATTCTTTTTCCTAAATAAATTAAAATTACCATAAAATATTATTTTATGTTGTCTAACGTTGTTTACACCTCTTCTTAAATGAAAACATTAAGAGATTTATAATTTTTTTATGTCAACTTCTTAAAGAGATTAATGTCAAGTTTTGACTTTTATGTCATATACAAAACCTGAAAAGCAGGATTAGTGACAACAAAAAATAAAAAATGACACAGAAAAGACAACCGAGGAATTGTACAACTTGGGGTGTGGTATCTTTTATTTACAACTAAAAACATAATCCTCAAACTTATTTATTTTTATAAAAGAGAATCGTAGACTTCAATAAGGCAAAGATTGTTAAAAACTATATCTTGGAACAGAGATACAGTGTATGAATGTGACACAGCCGCATAGTTGTAAATATAACAATAGAACATCTCTATTGTCGTTTCTACAACAATCATTGAGGGCTGTTTTTATTACAGAAATTCGTAATTCCAAAAACACTTTCTTGTCCGTTACGCACATGTTTTTTTTTTAATTTCAGCACAATTCAAATATACTTTCCGGGTCTGGATTTGTTTGTTTTCTTATAATGGAGTTCATCATACTCAAGGGTATTTCACTTATATGACAGATGATCCATTTCACACTGTTACTTGCTTAAATATGGTTTGAAACTGTTTGTTTGATTGGTGTTTAACGTCGTACTCAAGGGTATTTCACTTATATGACGACGTAGACAAATACACAATGTACAAACAGATCAGCTTCCTGTTGCCCTTTAGCTCTGAGAACACAAGGGTAACAGAAAGCTCCTCTTTTCTCGCCTCTTACGATAGACTGAGGAAGCCGGGAGAGTATTCTGCAGGACTGGCCAACCCGCTCCCCCAAGGGGCGGTTTGAAACTGAGTGGAAACCTCATACAAAAAACCCCTCCCGGATTGCATCATGTGATTTGACAGACAGATTCAAAACCATGGTCATGAGCAGCACATGGAAGTAGGATTAGTAGGACTGCATACACACTAGCTACATCAGCCCGCGTTTGTAATCGTTTCAGATGTAAATTAATTTGTTTTCTGTTAAATAAAACCTGTGCTGTTGAAAAGTCTGTTTGTTTGATTTGAGATTTAAGACTGCACTTAAAGTTCTTTCACTCATATGACTGCACGAAGAAAACCACCCTTGATGCCACTGGCGCAGGCAACAAACAAAGACAAGACAGGACAATCATAGGACACAATACAAAGACATCATAAACAGATCGGCTTCATGTTGCCTCTAAGCTCTGAGAGCACCAGGGCAACAGGAAGCTCCCTCCCAACTGACGGAACAGTGCGGTAGAACACTCAAGATGGCAGCTGTTACCATGGTTTCTAAACTCCATGATGGAAGAAAGATTGATAAGTTTCCCAATTCATTCAAAACATTTTTATCAAGGATGGGATTTTGCTAACAGATTTAGAAAAATATTACCAATCCAGATATCAAATTAAATTGATATTGTAAATTTATTTTGCACTGTTTTTTCATACCTGTAAGCTTATATCTATGTTTACAAAAATCATCAAAGCAACATTTCACACATCCAACTGAAACGCTATCTTGAAAATTTGAGTGCACCAATTTTGAGGTTTTGTCGGAAAACATTACACAGTTGGCCTGTAAATGGCACTACATGTATATTGCCTGAACTCTATACAGTGATGAATTGTATTCTGTACGTGATTAGCTAATTAGAGCATAGTGCCACGGGCAACCAGTCATAACTATGTAGAGTGTAAAGGGTCACACAAAAACATCAAACCAGCTTCCATTGTGAGTATTTTCAGGTCCTTAGTAAAAACGTACAAGAATCTGGCACTCAAAAATACGAAAACATGCTGTTTTATCATTCTTTTTCACACTCTCCTTATTTCTTTTGGGCTAGCTAGCTGTAATACATGTACATGTACGTGTAATTGCCAGGGAAGTTACTCAATCCCAGCTCATATAACTGGAGTGCTCTGGAAACATTACATTGAAAAAACTACCTTTAATAAACTGAGATGTTTTATATATTTCTAATAACCTTTTTCTAGAGCCAAAACTAAAACATTTTTTTCTGAATCGTAAAATCTCTATCAGAGTTACATTGCTTTCAGGTTGGGACAAATGTTTTACGTAAATGCTCTGTTTGATTTGTTGAATAAAATAATATTTCCCCAAAGCTTACAGTATAAATAAACCCAGAAGACATGTTAACTAGAATGCAGACTGATAGAAGTCATTTTGAAGCCAATATAGTCCCCTCAAACAATTTTAACTGAAATATTCAATATTTCCCTTGTCAAAAACTTATGTTCAATATTTTATCAAAATTCAATTTCAAGCAAAGCCTTTATTTAAAATGCATGGGGTTTTCAGAACAAAAAAATCTGAAGTTTATTAAATTTGGCACAAAAAAAAAATTAATTTGTCGTCAAAAGTACACGAAACTGACTTTTACCAATGCCTGTGTATTGTATTAAAATGTACTCTTACAATGTGGTTTTCCTGTAAGCATTTTATGGTATTTATTTTGATAATGAAACCAACCAAAAAACAATCAAAATTTGTATAGAATTAAAACTAAACTTATCAAGTGTATGGTTTTCAAATCTGACAAAATAAATTGATAAATAATAGAAATATTTGACCTTGTAAATTAGCTAGTTAGTGTGTTATAAACTATAGAATTACATAATTATGACACACCTAATGATAAAATAAACAGAGATACGTATCACAGTTCCCAAAGGGCGTAACATAAAGGGCAGAGAAACACAAGGGTAGGAGACCCTCAGCCCATCTGTTGAATGTATCATTAAATAATTCCCTTTCTCACTGTAGAGTTTTGCAGTCAGTTCTCCATAGACTGTGTAAACAGCCCATCATCAACATACCTCTATGCTACGAGTTCAACCAGGCGATAAAAAAAACATACAGATATATATTTAGCGAAGATAATTTCTCAAAATAACCCGGCAAATGAGTGTTTTGGGATAGTAGAGTTCAAAACTGCATCCTGTCTAACAAACTCATTCTCGTTTTACCACCAACCTTGAAGTTTGTTTTTAGTGTTAGGCAACCAGTAAATAAATTTAGCACTATTTTCTTTTCCCCCGACAAAATCCATCATATTTGTGTACTGTAGTAGCCATGGAAATTGAAATGTTCAAAAACAAAAAAATAAAGTGAGCCTGATTAGATAAACTGTGAGGAGCAATTTCAACAAGAGGTACTGTGTTTGTCCTCTTTTTAGGTGGTTTAATGTTATTTAGGTTATTTCGCTCATATACCAGTGTCAACCCAGAGGGCGAAGGAAACCACTCTTGGCGTCATTTGCAAAAAACGGAGACAAAACTGGGCAATAGCAAGACGCAATAACAGATCAGCTTCTTGTTGCCCTTTAGGTCTCCCAGTCCCTTTTCAGAAAGGGTTTTTCCCTTCTGTGATGACTGTGACCTTCATCAGCTTATAGCCTCACAAAGGTACTAGTTAGTTACATGTTGCAGACTAACCTCATCACGGGAAAAGTTCTGGATTTGTTTCTTTGATTAGGGTTTAACACCATATTTAAGATTATATCACTCAAATGCCAGTCCAATGGGTGAAAGCAAACAAAGACATCACAAACAAATCGGCTTCATATTGGCTCTTACATGTACCTCAGAGACCACCAGGGCAACATGAAGCTCCCTCCCAACCCTCAACGAAAAAATTCTGGATAACAACTATTGAAAAGACTGACAGGTACATCAACATGAAACACATACAGGTAAATATTTGTTTATAGTCCAGGTGAGACCACATGAAGACTTCCTCCAGGCGCTGAGAAATTTACCACACATATGTCTTCTAACACAGATACTTAAAGCACATGTCATTGCTTGCTTAACACAATTCTACAAGCAGATATAACATGAATGAAGTTTGCCTTCCACATAATTAACCCAAGCTGAACTTACTTTCAGCTAAGCATTGTTATCTGTTGTATTAACGACTTGAACAAAAACAACAGTTCTGGGTTTCAGAGCTAAGGCCCTTTAGGAAAATGCTAAGGTACATTAATTTTTTATCACAACATTGGGCAAATCATCACCTAAGTAATTAAGTGGAAAGAAACTTTGTTATGGTTAATAAAATAATCTACACACCGTCAAAGAAAAGTTAACAATAGCAAAGGCATGTTTGGTAAACATTTACAAAATAAAAGTGCATAAATCCTAAATCACACGTTCATGACAAAGACATGGAACTGTGAAGGACATTTTCACAACAAACCTGTAACACTGAATAACACTTCAAAGAAAAATTGTAGCATATAAAAATATAATTATCATAAAATTGTTGCCATAGCGATATGCCTGAAGAAAGATAGGGTCGCAGTGAATAAAAGAAACGTTTTCATTGGTCACGCTTGGCACACAAAACAAGGTATAATATCTCTGTGATAAGGTTGGCTTCATTAATGCAACAACACACGCCATGGATGGATTAGATTTCACGGTGTCAACATTGGGTGATAAAGAATGGGAATAACAGTGAGAATACACAAGTCAGTCTCACGCTTAAACGATGCGGACTCAAGTGACAGATTCTTCCAAGTGCACTAAGCTAGAGCAGGTTAAAGGACAATCATTGAATATACCAATTGAAAATTAAATCAACTTGTTTCAGGTCCCAAACAGCTCTTAAAATTAGAAATTTAATATTCTTTTTCAAAAATTCAAACTTTGGTCATCATTAAGAACAATTATAAAGTTTTTACTAAAACGTGCCACTAATTTACATACAAAAAATCATAAGAGAGGGGAGGATTATTTTTTTTAACACCACTCAACATTTCAGAAATGTTTTTGTCTGATATTTCTTTTACATAAAAGTTGATTGAATTCATTAAAGTAGGATTTTAATTGTGATTTTACAACATGTAGAAAACATTTAATAAATATTCTATAGTAGAAAAATGAGGTTTTGTTGAACTTGATGTGATACAATAATGCTAATATGAATAGAAATTTTAACGCGTCACTTAACATATCCATCGATTCTGCTGGAAATTGTGGGAGATTTATGGAAATCAATATTGCTGATTGAATTGCTTAACTGGAGAGTCCAATTCCGGCATTATGGGTAATTATGCCATGGCAACAATGGATAATTTGGTCCAGTTTCTCATCACATTACCACAGAAACAAAATCTTTACACAGAAAATTAAATCACAAATGATAAGAATGCATAATTAAATCCTATAATGCTAGCCATTATTAAATTGTTAATCAAGAATTTCTATTTATCTCCAATTCCCTAGAGATCTAAATCATGTTGATTTGGGTGAAAAGGATTATTTTATTATGATGATATGGGAGTGTTAATCAGCTCGACGAAGAGTCAAATTTGACGCGTACAAAGTCGATTAAGATTTTCCTGTCGACAAGCAAGACAGCCGTGTTAACAAATCCACTAAAATAAAGCGGATAGCTTTCGGACAAAATTGAATTTGTATTGTAGTGTTGGGGACTGTAGTCCCAGACAGTCATGCTGCCTGTTGTCAAGACAGAGGCTCTAAAAGGCTTAAATTTTAACCCTTGTTTACATGGCAACCCGATCACGAAAAGAAAATTTGGGGGTACTGGAAGATGATACATTATTCAACGTTCTTAGGAACGTGTCTGCCACTAAAACGTCCTTCCATCATCAATACCTTTGTCAACAACAACGCCTTAACAAGATCGAAGAAATCAGAGACCAGCCATTTTACAAGTAGCTATGAATGAGTGAGGCCATTATGTAGCATTACTCTAAAAACATGATCAGTCAATCGAGTTCTAGGTGTAATAGATGTAGGATCCAACACAGGCCCTCTAAAACTGTTTAAATAGCTGATTGAGAAAACCTATAATTCGAGTTCTGAATTGATCCAGTCACACTGTCTACTGCTCTCAGAAGCAACAATGGCAACCCGAGAACCTTAGCTGATGGTCAAACATGGAATTTAAATCCAGAGTGAACTATCCAGGCCTTCAGATAGGAGGTGTGCGGTCTTATGCTTAAACACAAACACTCACTTCAAATCACAAGGCCTGGCTATCAGTTAAATTTAATTCTGGACATACAAGTTGTTCCTTGACTTTAACTAGTAGTCTTAATTGCGTTATTAAAACTTAAACTTTAGAAACGTAACAAATTGTAGTCAGATATCAATGATATTTAATCTGGTATCAATTTTTATTTTAACAAAGCTACATGTATGTGTACATGCAGTTTAGTTTTCTTTAAAAATTACATTTTATTTGGACAGTTTTAAAATAGATTTAAAACCTGCACCGGATAAACGTTAATTTAAACATTATTAAAATCACAAAATAGTGCAAAGAAAGATTTTATATATCAAGAAAGAACAAAATTACTTCATTATTTGGATGTAAACTTTAGTGCATTTTTTATCAGACACAAATCTTGGTAATAATCTATTGGATTAATTTTAGTGTATAATTAGGAATCAAATCACGAAGCATTAAATCCTTGATCATAACAAATTAGAATTCAATACTTACTTATCTTCATTTCAATCCAAATATAAAATCTGAATCTACTCTCAATATTAAAATCAATTACATGTACAAATATTTTGTGTCAAAACTTGTACTCTTGAACTTCTGCCATTTTTAAAGTTTAAAATTCAAAATGCTTTATTTATTCATCAATATGCAAATTGATGGTGTCAAAACATGCACAGCAGCTAGACGATAAGTAACATGTACTCACATTTCAAATTCAGACTTTTAAAACATCCATTTCTTTAATTTAAATGTAAAACCTGCTGCTAAAACATGAACAATTTAATACAAAACTCAAATAGATTTTTGTCATCTCCTTAACCCAATTTCAATCTGTAATTCCTTCATTAAAATGTTAAACTTTCAGTGTCAAAACATGCTCTGAATCCTACCAGCTTTGGACACTGTTACAATTATCATTTTAATACACTAATCTACTGTGGTTTATTTCATTAAAATGCAAATAAACAAACCAGGCGTCCAGCTAATCTTGTTTTGACACGGTACCGGATTACAAGAAGCACTATTTCAGCATGCTGACAATGAACTTTGTGTCCCATTCAAGAAACTAAAGCTTCAATGCATTGGTACAAAGGTCACTTCTTTAAGAAATCAATCACAATTCTGCAGCACTTGTTATTCCCACAGACTCTTCTACGGTTATTTACCGTTTCTTTTTACTATTAAGAATACCTCATTATTTTGTTGACAATTAATGTTTGCATGCTTATGTATTGAAGGTATTTTCAATTTGTTATCCTATTGAACTATATAATTTAGAGTCAAAACACTTTTCTTTTAGGATCAACAATGTAATTATGGACCAAACAAAAAATTCAATATTTCAATAAAGTTTATAATCGGCAAAAATAATTTTATCTGTTAAAAAAAGTGTTGATAGTAAGCCGCTATTAATAAAATAAAATAAAAGTTTTTGTATAGAACTGTAACACATTAAATCCTTAACCTTCATACAGGAATCTTATCGTAAGTATTTTAAAAAAATCTTTATCAAAGCTCAAGTCAAGAAGAACATTGTTTGTTTGTTTGATTGGGGTTTAACGTCGTACTTAAGGGTATTTCACTTACATGACGATGGATTGTCCACTTCACACTGTTCTTTGCCCTATTATGGTGGAAAAGTGGGAGGAAACCTCGTAAAAACCACCCCTGTGATTGCCAGAGCCAGATCGTGTGACTTACTCATATACCTGAGGGTCGACAGACGGACTCGATCCCATGAATGGTACATCAAAGTAGGCTGAAGAAAGCAGACTTGCTAACCACTACGCCACGGCTGGGGGCCACCATTAACATGAAGCCAATAATCAAAATCGAAATGATCAGAGTTGTTAAGGCAATTTCAAGACTGAAAATAAATTTGTATTAATATTTAAATGTATGTATAGTTCATTCAGTGCATATTTGGTTTTTGAAGAATACCTGCAATTCTACAATTGAAGTCTGCACCGATATGCACCAGTACTGTTGTCGACCATTTGACAATCATGCTATCTTTTGTCCAAGTCAATGTCCGCCGAAGAATAAGAAGTTTCTTTGAGTCAATAACTTTTGTCCAATCACACTGGGGAATTGTTAAGCTTTCTGTTAACAAATTTGTTTGGATTATTTGCATACTGGTTGACAGATTGTTATCATTAATTGTGTTTATAGGTGTTGAAATCTGACCACTCCAGAACTACTGTCTGCTCCGCGAAAATGGCCAAAAAGAATCTTCTATATTCTCTAAAAGTTTGATTGACTGGAGTCAAAGCTATTTCAATAATATGACAGGGTGCCCCCCCAATGGGTAACATGAATCTCCCTTGAGGCAGCTGGCAAATGAAGAAAGACAAGATCCCCTACATGCACGGGCTTAGCCAGAAATCAAAAGTATGGTTTCCAAAATGGTTATTTTGCTTCATTTTTTAAGTAACTGGGTGTCTACTTTTAAGAGTTTCCCTATCTCCCTATCTTCTAAAACCACTAATGTTATCCACAGACTAGACTCCTTTTCTCCCCCTAATTGTGCCCACTATATTTGAATATACAAGAAGCAAAACTTTTCACAGGACATATTGGTACTAAATTTTTTTAAAGTCAGCCAAGTGGATTTCAAATCACTTCCTGAATTAACAGCAAACAGCTTGATAGACACTCGAATAATATGGATCTGACTGTTAAAGAGGCATTAAGAAGTTGATGTACTAACGGTGTCACTAACCATAACACAAGGTGTTATGGTTTACAACTTCTGTTTTTTCTTCTGGTTTATTATCGGTGCAAAGTATCAACGTTTCATGAATCAGATATAGTTCTCAAGCATATTCACACCAGTTATAATGATACAGACATTTCATTAAGCTTAAATCAAAATATGTCTGATAAAGTTGTCCATTCAGCTTTATCACTTAATTATATATATTTGCTTAGGGTTTAACGGTGTACTCAAGGGTATTTTACTTATATGACTTGTCCACTTCATATGGTTCCTTGCTTTAAATACGGTAGAAAACCGATAAAAAAACTACATTAAAATCTAGCAATTTAAACTTTCATTCATGTCGAACAATTACCATTAGGTAAAAGTATTCTAATAGGTGATCTAACGAGTTTTATAGGTTTGTATTTTCACAGAGACGTACTGTAAGTTTGATGTATGGGATACTAAGAGCTAATGTCTAGACATGCTTATGCATTGTAATTTTATCCATCGTCACTTTGACAGGTATGAGGGCTGGATTTATTACACTTAACCCTTTGATGTAAAATGTCAGGTAAGTCATAGATCTGGTGATGTGTCAACCGGGGCAGATTTGTAAAACTAACATGTCAGAAAAAACGACGTGGAATCATTAATTGATGGCTTTTCAGGAATAAATTTTACTAAACAACTGGAATGAATGTAGGATTACACTGTATATGAAAAGGTATATATTTTTATTGTGAAAAATAACATTTTGCATGGTTCAACTGAGCAGAAATCCGTCTTGAAAGGTAAATTCTATCTTTCAAATACATTGGCGTTTTTGTTTCGTGGATGACTTTTTCATAAAAATTCTTCTTGATTAATTCAACCCAGAGTTCATATTAACAGCATTACGTCATGGTTAAAAACCTGCAAGGGACATAATTAAGTCTCTTTAGTATGGCTCACATTGAGGTCATCCGTTGCTGATATATTTAATCATACTGCATGAAGTTTTGGGGGAGAGTTGTAATTTGTTGGGATGCTTTGAAGCTATTTCAAGTGTGATACTGATTGCATTTTCTATTTTTGTACCTTGGAGGGTTTTCTTTTCCCCTCTTTTGAAAGCAGATGTGGGTGCACTTCTGCATACAAAATTAGATTTTTATGCTTATTTTGAGAGCTACATGTATATATGCTATATCCTGAATTATAAAATACTGCAAAGAAACCGCATAATGATTTAGAAAATCTATCAACAGCTTCTAATACTAAACAGGACAGGCAAATAACAAAGGCAAGAGTTTAATTATCAAAAGTCCAAAAAATAAAAAAAATTCTAAAAAGTTTTCTTTAAAAACAAAGAACGGAAAAGGAAATGTCAAAAAAGTTTTGAACATGAAAGAAATTGTGATATTGACCTGTCAGTCAAACTGATATATGACCTGAACAATGAACATAAATTTCAATTTATGTTTGAGTTTTAAAAGGACAGCTTTATTTAAATAGCTGAAGTAATAAATCAATTTAACTTAAATTTAAGGGGAAAAAAATCTAACACAATTTGAAGTTACCTTTGAAACAGAAATAAAAAATATAACTGGAGTAGTTTTTTGTTTGGATTAAATTGTGTTTCTGGAAATGCAATAAATTCAATCCACTTTTAGAGAATGTAAAGTCATGTTGATTGATTGATTGATTATTTTTTTTACGCCATTCACGCCACATTGAGGTTTTATCTCTAATCTGTGTTTAGAGGCTGAAACTCTTTCCAGCAACTGGACCCTGGTATTTAATAGTGAATTTAACGGTATTTAATAGTGAAATTAACGGTATTTAATAGTGAATTTAACGGTATTTAATAGTGAAATTAATGGTATTTAATAGTGAATTAACGGTATTTAATAGTGAATTTAGCGGTATTTAATAGTAAAATTAACGATATTTAATAGTGAAATTAACGGTATTTAATAGTGAATTTAACGGTATTTCACCATATGATTGTGGAGCCCTTCAATGGTTAATAGCAACATCAATGCATTTGGAAAATGCAGGGGTTTTTATAGACACTTTTTCATCAGGAATACCCCGATGAAAAATAACGGCAAATTGAGTTTTTCTTAAA
>JAVFBX010195199.1:0-23635 GCA_034783855.1 Mopalia kennerleyi
GGGGAAGCTATGAATAAAATATGAAAGTTATCGGAGAAGTAGTTCCTGAAATATACTGATAACAAGAATTGTTATGGGACGGACAGACGGACGGACAGACGGACGGACGGACGGACCACGGAGAGTGATGAGAATAGCCCACAGTCAGAATGACTGTGGGCTAAAAACAACAGAGCGCTGAAATTACAATTGATCAAATCTTGTTTGAAGATCAGAACATTACCTTGTTTCTCAGGACTTCATATGTACAAGCTCCTACATTCACCTCCCCTCCTGAGCCTAAGGTCTTCTCCAAGGTGAATACTTGGTTAGAGTTAACTCCGCTATAAAAGACAGGAACAGATGGTATTATCTGCTTGGTTTGATACAGTTTCGTGCTTAATTAACACTGGAAATTGATTGATTGATTTCATGTTTGATTTTATGATTGATTGATTGATTGATTGATTGATTTGGAGCTTTGTGTTCATCTTCAATGGTATTAGACTTTTATGTAAATATAGTCCAATAATACTAGTATAATGTAGAGTGGTACATTAACACAACCTTTAAATGATCTGTTGGATAATTGATGTTCCTCCACTAGTAAGAGGAAACTTGGATACCTTCTGCACTTAGATAGAGGGGTAACAATGTGACAAATTTCTCTATCTGGCATATTAAAGGCCCATACATTATTTTCAAAATATGCGACAAATCCCACAAATTCTAATTCGTGCCTGTCAACCTACCTGAATGTGGCATAGATTGGATCAAATTCAGTTCGTGTGTAGGTTAAGATTTCAGCACGAGGCCTGCAAAAGCAAATCAAGGAATGCAATTTAAAAAATCCAATGTTTAATTTTTACTTTAAATATTTTACCCAAATGTAGTATTTGTGCGTTTCACTGTAAAGTTAGCCATATGATGCTCAAAACTGAAAGTGAATGATGATTGCACAATATAACATACCCACTGACATAGAGTATAACCATATTCCCTCTCTCCTTGTCACTTGTGATTGGTGTCCATGGTAACGCATCTTCACTTGATGTGGGCCACCATACTAAAACCTGAAATAGACCTTATATCAGTTCTAGAATAGTTGTGTAGTGTTTAAAGTTTCAAATCTCTTAAAGCTGTAATTTTAGAATAGTTAAATGTATATTGTTTGAACTAGTTACCAGTACAAGTATTGTGATGTCTTGTTTTGCATCCTTCTATTGTTTGTTTGTTTGATTTGTTTGTTTCATGTGGGTTTAACGTCGTACTCAAGGGTATTTCACTTATATGACGACGGATCGTCCACTTCACAATGTTCCTTGCCCTAGTATGGTGGAAAACCGTGAGGAAACCTTGTAAAAACCACCCACGCGATTGCCTGAGCTACATCTTGTGACTCACTCATATACCCGAGGGTCGACAGACGGACTCGATCCTGTGAACGGTAAATCGAAGTGAGCATTAGAAAGTGAGCTCGCTAACCACTACGCCACGGCCGTGGGCCTGCATCCTTCTATCATATACATATAGCTATTGTGCTATTTGTTTGTTTGTTTATTTGGTTGGGGTTTGAAGACATACTAAAGTTGATTTCACTTGTATGATGGAGTGCAAGCCCAATAAAAGAAGAAAACCCACTGGTCACAAGCATAGACAACATAGGACTATCACAAGCATTAAACAACGACAACAGAAACAGATCGGCTTCTTGTTACCCCTTAGCTCTGTGAGCATCAGAGCAACAGGAAGCTCCTTCCGACCGCCCACACTTTAAGGAAGGAAAGTCACCAGCAACACAGCTCTATCAAATCCTCTCATGAACAATCAGGGCCCGCGGCTATGGCTTAGTGGTTAGCGAGTGCGCTTACTAAAGCCTACTTCGATGTGCTGTTCACATGATTGAGTTTGTCTGTCGACCCTCAGGTGTATGAGTGAATCACATGATGTGGCTCCGGCAATCGCGGGGGTGGTTTTTACGAGGTTTCATCTCGGTTTTCCACCGTAATTTGGCAAGGAACAGTGTGTAGTGGACGATCTGTCGTTATATAAGTGAAATACCCTTGAGTATGACGTTAAACCCCAATCAAACAAACAACCAAACATAAACAATCAATGTTCCTGAAAGATGACAACTGAAATGTAGTTAAATTGCAAACCACATCCAGAGTCCCATTACACATGTACCTTCATTTGACATTTTGTTGTTAATTATGAGATCTACTTACCGAGTCTTGGTGTATATTAGAGGAGAGTTTCCTTTGAAGACGTCTTCCAGTAGGTCCAGGGATATCCAATTGTACAATCTGAGGAAACATAGAATTAATACACGGAATTATAAGAGGGGAAGACATAATTCTCTGAGGGGCAAAACTGGAGAGAACAGGCCCTGATGTAATTAATATCACACTTGGAATAGTTTCAAAGCATCAAAACCACTAACAAATGGTAGCCCTAGTAGAGGTGTATATCGCTCTTGATATTGCCCAGATGGTGCCAATAATCTTATTATTCCTGATTTATTTTCAGGAAATTGACTGAAATTGACAAATACAATATCACCTTTGGCTCCCATGCAGCAAGCTTCTCTAGTTTCCTGTTCACTTCTGACACTGGAGGTCTTTTCAGGAAGTACACGAAATCCACCTTGGCTTTATCAGGGTAGGAGACAACGATGAAAGAATCAGTAACCAACACTGAAACAAACAAACATTGGAATTACATTATGAGTTATGTGGCTTAATAAATTAATACTAAACACAAAACAGAGGAGATAAGAGAAAGTCAAGGATGAAAAAAATGATCACAGATTTGTGTTTAATGCAAAGGCTTGTTTGTTTGTTTGATTGGGGTTTAACGCCATACTCAAGGGTATTTCACTTATATCACGACATGCCAGCCCAATGGGTGAAGGAAACCACCCTCAACACCACTGGCAACAAACAAAGACAGGATGGGACAAATAAGGACAACAACAGTATGCAATACAGACACCACAGACAGATCGGCTTCCTGTTCCCCTTTAACTCTGAGAGCACCAGGGCAACATGAAGCTTCCTCCAACCACCCACAAGAGATGTCTGTCAGTTGTCATAATGCCTATGACTATATCATGAATTGTTTTCACTTTAGTGCTTACCATCAGAAGCCACATCTGAACTGAGTTTTCCAACCAGTGTTTTATCAATGAGAATTCTCTCTATATCACCAGACTGACAGCTCATCACCAGTGTCAGGAGGCAGCCATTGCTTATTATAACCTACAAATACATGAAAAATAGGTTTTGGTAAATTTAACTAAATATATTGCTGCACTTGATTGATTGATTGATTAAAATAAATGATGTTTAGCGTCAGATTAACGGCTATTTGGTACATATACAGCTGTCTTGTATTCTAACCCAAAAAATCAAAACAAATGCCTTAAAAAGTGGTGTGTTTTAAGGTGTTACAAAATTAATCTTCCTCCATTACTAAGTGATGACACTGCTTAAAACGTTATATATGGTCTTTGATTATTTGGATGGACAATATATTTTGTTTTGGTGATGTTACTTGATAAAAAAACATCGCATTTTTGGGGTAGAAAACTTTATTTTCTTTTTTTGATTTTTTTATATGATTGAACCAAAAGTAACGAAATATTTCAAATTAAGGGATTTGAAAAAAAGAATAAAAAAAGGATTTATATGAGCCTTAACATTACGGGTGATTTTACAAGGATTCTTCCCTTTAATTGGGGTATAACGTCATGCTGAATGATATTTTACAGATTGTCACACTCTGCCCTACTTAAATACAGGGGGAAACTGGGAGGAAACCTCATAAATACCACCCTTAAATATTATAGGAGTCACATCCTCATATACTGGCGGACCACAGAGGGCCATGAACCTCTAACTGGTACATCCACAGTGACAGTTGTAGGAGTAAAATTTCACAAAATCAATCAGTCTAAAATAATAGCAGATAAAATATTTTTTGAGACTGAATTTTCATGTTACACTTGTGACATACAATACGCAATAAACAAATAATTAAACAAGTATCCTATAGTTTAGTTTGCATCATTTTGCAGTCTGCATATTATCATTTTCCCCAACAAACCTGAAAATGGCGCCTTGACAACCATCTTGTTTGGACGCATCTGAACTGTGCCAAAATGTCCTGTAAATATACCAAGTATATGAGTTAATTAGACAGACATCCTCTCAGTTATACAGGTTGACACTAATATTGTTGAAAGGATTTATTTGTTTGTTTGATTGGGGTTTAACGACTTATATATATAATGACTCCATGCAGGGCCACTTCACACTGCTCCTAGCCTAATTACGATAGAAAACCGAGAGGAAACCGTGGATTAGTAAATGCACATGCTACCACTAAGCCATGGCAGCGGGCCATTGGAAGGAAGTTTAACCAACTGTAGTGTTAGTGGTTGATATTGTGTAGCTGTATATACTTTTATCCCCCCCCCCCCTTCCCTCATTTGACTTCAATCTTTAGGTAAGGCCATGTCACTATGTCAAATCATCATAGACAAAAATTACGAAAGCATCATTGTCATATTTAAACTAAACTGAGGCAATTCCCCCATGTCACAACATAGAGAATGTGATATAGTGTGACATGTTCATATCAGGTCGTAGAACAATGAGGTTTGATTTTGCGTCAAAGGAGCAAACAAGCTTTGTTTTTTGATGTGCTTAATTTGGGCATGGAGAACAACAAACTGGAAGTAAGAGACATAACAGCACTCAAAGGAGGTTTGCTTTAGTTTGGATACACATAATTTGAACATTTTTAATTTGGGCAGAGCGTTTACTGACAAGAATTGAATGCACTGTGCAGCCACTTCTTCACTTTCAACTCAAATATTATAGTGCGAATCTCTTGCATGAAAAATGTTTACGACAAATGAATGCCTGGAAAATTGAAAATCGAAAAAAATAATTCTCCCATTACTTTACCATCCTACAAATTTTTTATCATCCTGCAATCGAAGCTGCCACTTTGAATTTATTTAATTTAAATAGTATAACCAAGGAACTGAATTTTATTCCAATATGTCTATACATTAATAATAAATACATAAAAAATCCAACCCAATGACACAAACAATTAAGCACAATTGGGAATAGGCATGCTGGAAAAACAGTACAATTTAACTCCTTACCTCAGCCTCTTTCAGAGCCTCTCTTAATTTCTCTGGTCGTCTATTTTTAGGGGTCCAGACAATGTCACGACCTAATAACAGGATAAGACACATATATTATTAGGTGAGAGGTTAGATACAGGTTAGAAACAGATCTCAATTGTTGCCTTTGTATGGGATTGTCACGATGTAAATCAGAGATAATCATATAGCATGTGGCTTTGAATGATGTCACATAACTGTCACAATTATCCAATTGAAAGACAGATATTAAACGTGAGTGAGGCGTAGGAAAACAGAGAGATATAATTGCCCTAGTTTGCTCTCCAGGACAGGCCTAACAAAATTCCCAGTACAAAGGGTTAACATCTCTCCAAGATAAAATGTCGAATAATCAAAACACAATATATGAGGTCACAAATTTCCAAATTCTGCAGTGCACTTTTACATTATTTTAAAAAACTTCTCCCTTGACATTGGACTTCCCTTGAACAGGCAGTTGATGTGAGAAGCTCAGTGATTGGTCAACCAATCAACAGTGTTTGCTACATGATTTTGTCGGTTCTGCAACGAGCAACAATAAAATATTTGGGAGCAATAATTGGCATCTCTTTTCCATCAGAATGAGCCCTATGAAGATGATGCATTCCACTCATTATATTTATTATAAAGTACTTTTGTTTAACCAGATTACTTTTAACTACATAGTTGTATTCTTTAGTTCATACATTGCAAATATTTGCAAAAATTTCAATATACTGAAGTTTAAATACATACAGAGGCACAACATTTGGTTGTAACAAAACTATATGAAACATGGAAATACTAAATATGGATAACAACTTCTTAATTTATTGTAATCTATGTCCAAGTATACTATACTTGAAAAGATCTCTGGACTGAGATAGAAACGTAGTATCCAATAAATTAAGAAGTTGTTATCCATACTAAGTCTTTCCAGTTTTCATGTTTTACAATGTATGTACTCCCGACTTCTACATGCCACTTAAAGAAATCTATATGGGTCAAATTTTGAATATTTGATTTGTTTGATTGGGGTTTAACGCATTACTCAAGGGACAGAGAAATAGACTTTATCACAGGGGTCTTACATGTTATTTCTGTTGACTGTCCAAAAATTATAGTGTCCCAACTGCTAGAAGTTATACGGTAATTTCACTTATATAATGGTGTGTCAGGCTGCCAGCACAGTGAGTGAAGGAAACCACCCTTAAGGTCAGTGGCAACAAACAATGACAAGACAGGTTAATCAAAAGACGCAACAATACACAGCACATATAGATGGGCTTCATGTTGTCCCTGAGCTCCAAGAGCACCAGGAAGCTCCTGACCAATGACCAACCATAGTTGTTGAAATTAACCAATCAGATCGAGTATCATAGACTTACTTTCTGAGTACTGCTGTCTCTCTTCGTGATATGGGTGCTCCAAAGGGGACACTATAATCAGATAAACAAGGATGATTAATCAATAAGTGTAATGTTTACTGACATGCTCACAGGGGCATAGCCATACTCAAAGTATGGTGTCCAAAATGGTCATTTTGCTTTATTTTTTAAGTAACTGTTTTCCTAGCTATACCCTGCATGTTAAAGTTTCTTAAAACATGGTGTCCAAATGAGGCAATTGTTCCCTTCAGGGTGTCCATTTGGACAGGCGGATATCCCTCTGATTAAGACCTTGCATGCTCACAGGTAATTCACTAATATATGATGGTAATAAATGTACCTCGATAACAAATCCCTGGCCCAATACAACCATAAAATGTACAAGTATGTTATAAAACTAATGTTCCCCCAGTGAGACCTTTGGTTAGACTTACAACAAACTGCCATTAGCCAGGATACATGTAATGAAATCAAGATTCACACAGTTTATTTTTAATTAACGATAACTCACTTGAGACTCTCACTGATAAGAATTTTCTCTCAGCTACCGTTGGCTGTTAACTTTGGTATTTGAATTTTTATGCAAATATAAAGTTTGGTACAATAGCTGTCAGTTAGTGTTTTTTAAATTGTACTTTAAATATCCAGTTTAAATAAAGCTTATTCTATTCTGGCATAAGTAAAAATTTAACATTAAACTACATGTAAATCATACAAATACATTGTTCAAAGTATTAGACTTATCTTTAGCTCATTTTTTAAAGGTGTATAAACACTTATGTCTATGACTGTCCTGAAGATTGCTTTCTAGTTATGACATAGCAACAGAGTGATGTCCCTTTGCCAAACAATGCTATCACTTTTATGATAAGGGATTTTTTTTTTAAATATGATTTTTAACATAGGCGGATAAACAGATAAAAGTCAATACATCCTCTTGAATTTCTTTTTCCCATATGATCATGGAATATTTTTTCTGCAAATGTAACAAATTTAAAGCTATATTTTTGGAACACTAAAAATGTGCAGCGTTAGGGTATAGCCAGGCTGCACTATCTTCAAAGTCATTTTGCAAAGGGACATAACTGTGATGTTGTGAAGGAAATCTGATGACGCTGGAATTTATATATTGTAAGAGCAGTTTCTAAATGTGTCTGGAGTGTTTGGATGATTATCTTCATCTCGTTTTGAGCCAACCTCTTTACTTTTTGTTTTTAAAAACTGCTCTCACAATGCTGTGTAAATCAAACCTGGTTCTCCCTTGTCATGGTAGGAATGGCAACCGACAACAGAATCTGGAATAATAAATAAATCAAGACAAATATTAAACCTGAGATACCGGATGATATTATGTGTGACTCTACAATTTACAACTGGGTAACAGCTTAACAGGTACATAAGTTTAACAATATTCTCAATAATACCTCAACACACCCCTATCCCTCGTTGACTGTGTGGGAGTCACTGCCTTGTATACCTGAGGCGGAAAGGGAACACCATACTGACCATAGTATACGGTGAACTGCACATTGAAGCATAGTTCTACAACCTTGTGTCATAATTGAGTTTCTTTACAATGTTACATTATTATACCTTGAGTATCTTTTAAACATAAACAACCCAGCCATTATGCTTTTAAACTATTTTAACCCACACTTGATACATCAAGGCATTTCAACGATATTTATCTTATTATCTATTTCACAGCATTTTAATTTGAACAATTTCACTTTTATATTAGATATTACCTGGGATAACAGTTTGGTTTTTTAAAGTCCAAATGTGTAGATCACCCAAACAGGTCACCATCTTGGATGTTCATTGGTGGCTACAAAGATGAATTTTTTTTAACAAATTAAGAAGTCCAGCTATCAAAGAAAGACCAAGCAGTAATTGTCTGTGGTGAATATTGAACTGTTGAAGAGATACGTTCTGAAACCACAATATGGCAGACAAACAAATGGAACACTTTAAGCCGCCTAAAATTTTAACAAAAATTTTGAATCGCCATCCATCCATATCCCATATGCAACATTTTATTAGACTTAGGACTTTACTGTACAAAAAACAAAGCTATAATCAATAAAAGTCTTTTCTTCATTTTTTGTGTTTGTTTTTAAATTGATTGGGGTAGGCCTACTCAAGGGTATTTCACTCCACTTATCTGGCAATGGATTATCCACTTCACACTGTTTCTTACCAAACTAGTAAACTACGTTCAACAACACGAAAGGAAACCTCGTAAAAACTACCCCGGCATGATGGTCGACACATGGACTTGATCACATGAACAGTAGCTAGGCCTACAATGAAGTTGGATTAGTAAGCGCACACGCTAACCACAGAGCCACGGTCCCATGCTCCTTTCTTGTGTATACTGTTTAATACCATACTACAGTACCTATTTTCTTCACTCTGTGGCTGAGGAAGAAACGTACTGCTTTACTTGTACTTGGCATTGGAGGAACATTAATTTTACAACAGAGCTAAAACACTTCACATTTTGATTGGGGCAGGTTACTGTGCTAGATTATCATATCCTGCTGTTCTATTGAAAGCTGAATAGATTGGACAGCCAGCTTTATTGCTTTGATATACAATGATCAGTTCCGACGGGAAGGAGATTGAGCTATACATTTTCTTAGTTTATCTTTGTCGGCTATGTTGTTGTTGTTAATTGTATCTGTCAAAATGTCATGTAGTACTAGTACACCGATTAAGTTATAGTTACAGTACCTTTAGTCAATTCAGCTTACATAACTTTGCTAGAAGTAAGACAGAGTTGGATAGATTGTGTTTTGCAAACAATACGTCCTCATGAAAGTAAAATAATCGATTAAAAACGATTTGAATTCGTTGTTTGTGGTTTTGAGAATCGTCACAACACACAAAATGTACCAGTCTGGATGAAAATAAGCGAATGCTGGAGAGCGGATTTGAACCGAATCGCGGAGAACCAAATTACTCTCCAGTCAGATACATTGGGTTTGATGTAGTTTTCCATCTGCTGCCACTCTGCGGAGACCTCTTCTCTTGTCAATCATTCAGACGAACGGTACACGCCGGCGAAAGACTTCTTCAAAATGGTAAGAAAGCATCAGCTGAGATGATGATAAGTGCTGACAGGGTCTGTTAATCTTGTGCAAGACGTAGTTATGTATCTATTTTTGACTAAGTGTGAATTTTCCACACTGTTCAACAAGTGAGTTGATGAAATAATGAAGATAAATTTTGGATTAGAACACCCGTGAGTCGTGACCTTGACCTAATTTTACCAAATTAAATTAATTTTAGTAAACCGTTCATTAAGGTGTTGAAGCAAAATAACGTATATAAGATCGCATTATTTCAAACCTATTCTGTCTAATTGTAGAATTGATCTGTAACTTGTACCATGCCATTGCAACAAACACTCCCATTTATTTAGTTTTGAATTTAGGGTTAGGATAACACAACATATAGGTCAGTATACCCTACATCCTGTCCAGGTCATTCAACCCGTGTTGGACGTTGTACATTAATCGGTTTCATGTCATCTCGTAGCCATTTATGCCATTGTCAGGGTAGATGTCACTGTTCTGATATTTATCCTGTTATATTCCTGTAATGTTATTCAACCCATAAACAAGTTCGCTCATATATTATATGACTATGCAGATATTTCAAAATTATTTAATTTATGTTTTTATTTAATGTTTATCATTTTGTTGTTTCCATTTCTTAAAAAACAAAAACACATAGATCTGTAGTGGAAGGAGATTGTCTTCAGTGATCAGTTATTCCAGGAGTCCAGAAGTGAACTGACAACAGTAACTGGATTATCGGATAAAGCCATTATCTCTGAGCAGTTTTTAGTAGTGTGTGAGAATTGTCTTTATCCGAAACCATGGATAACATTTGCATGCCATAGATTGACAGATATATATGTTCTTGAATACTCACACACTTATCAAAAAACATTCTTTTATATTGTAACAAAAAAAAACTTTATTTAAAAAAAATGACATCTGACATATACAAGAAATGTACAATTAAAGTAGGAATGATTGATAAAAGGGTGGTAAATATATTTTGTTTTGTAACAGTTTCCCCCTTAAAATTGTATCGTAACATTGTCACATTCAGTGAATGTTGATATAGGCTACTTGTTAATAATTTATTAAATATAAATTTTTAAACAGATTTATAGTTTGAATCTCAGTGGAGGCAAACAAAAGCTGCAAAACTGTCTTTGTTTACAATGGAAATATATATATATCCGTTAATTAACACTCCAAATTATAGTATACAGCAAACATGGTACGAGATGACTTGGAATGAATCCAAGGGTAACAAGAATATTGATAATCTTATCAGTCCTTTGGACTATCAAAATGTGGTATCACTAGTGTCATCATTATCATGATAGGTATGTTACCACATACCACCCACAAAGAAAGTGTAATATTTTTGTTTAGGTACAAGTTACTGATGCCAGGTGATATACAATCACATACTGGGAAGCTAGAATAATGCAAAATAACACAAGTTGTCTCCCTTACGCCTTACTCCTTTTAATTTTTTATTATTTCATTGTACCAGATGGGCACCACCTGAGGAGAAAATGTGACAGGTGGTTTAATAGCATGTTCTAATACCCCAGTGATTTCTAAATATAAACTATTACAATATAGGGGTGTCACAACTGTTTTTTTTTTACCCCCACGGGGAGTTTTGGAGAAAACTATAAATAGGCAGGCCGCACAATTACCAATGAAAAATAGTTTAACATTTCCTCATAGAAGTACTTGATAGCTATAGAATATTGCAAAGGGCAGCTGTAGCCTACTGACCTGGAGCTAATTGCTTGAATGAAGCCCTGTTACATATAATCCTCTATTAGATGTCATCAGGCCATATTGACAGTCTTTCTTTAGAATCCAAGATTTCGATTTAATCTGGGGTGTAACTGTTATCGACTCATAACCTTTCGAGGAACTTGACCCTAGAGATATGTGTAATCAAGGTGACATCGTAGGTGAGAGGTCATCCACTTCAAGCGATGTAAGTCATTTTAATCCATCAATTAATAATTTGGGATAGAATTTCAGACCATCTGAGTTAAGGTGAGTGATCTGTGTTTAAGCATAGGACAGCACACCTCGAATCAGAAGGACTGGAATTTTATCACTAGAAGAAATTTTAAATAACAATGCATATCTGATTCGTTGGGTATTATTAACGTTCCTTAAACAGTAAAGAAGGGCTGAAGTTCTGCCTATCTCCTTTGAGCCAAGTGCTACCATATTTCTGCTAACTCAATCTGAGTGAAATCAGATCTAAAGCGCTCCCCGTGTTTTGTTTGTCGCTGTATTGAGATCTAGCGCAAACAACGATTTATAGGTTTCCCAAATTCTGTGCAGCTTTCATCTCAAATTCCACTTTGTTACTGGTTTTGACTAATTTTGTCAATCTGATCTTCAATGAAGCTGATATTATAAAACAAACATACAAACAATCATAAATGCCCCTTTTTGTATTTAAAAGATCAGCAAAGCAGCAGCAAATGCGAATGCTACGTTATCTCATAACGTTACAGCACAGACCGGCAAAGGTCACAGTTTCCAAAAAAACCTGCAGATATAAACAATTCACCCGTAACCAGCTGAATTCGTGCAATTTTTTTCCGTGTTCAGTGAATATTGTAAGTCACATGTTACTGTAGCAAACCGGGAAATCCAGTCAAATTTGTTTATTTGAATGATGTTTGTTTTTTGTGGCGTGTCTTGTGGTTTTTAAATTTTATAAATTGGCTATTTATGATTAGCCAGGAGAATAATGAATACTAATTTGTTTGTCATGGTCAAGTTTTTGATTAGAGATTTGTTTTTGCTCATTTGATCTAATAATATTATGATGTGACTGTTTATTTAATATTTACAGGTTGATAAATTTAACAAGTTGTCTTTGAAATTTCAGGCTGAACCTCTGAGAGTCGTTGTTACTGGGGCAGCTGGTCAGATTGGTTACTCCTTGCTCTACTCCGTGGCCAAGGGAGATGTCTTCGGAGCCAATCAGGTATGGAGAAAAACAAAGTGATTCAGTACTAAGATGAACAAAATCTGTTTTCAACATATGTTAACACCCATTTCAGATGAAAAGTACTGGCATTTGGGTGGGAGCTTCTTGTTGCACTTTTGCTCTCCTAGTTAACACATGGTAAATAGGCAGCAGAAAGCCTTGTGATTGTCCTGTCTTGTGTTGATTTGCTGCCAGCCGTGGTTGCCATATTAGTGAATCAACCTAAGTACAGGGCTTAACTCAAATAAACCAATGATTGTATGTCAGGAATAAACAACAGCTGTGAACTTATAAATATGTAATATGCCCATGTAGTCCTGTAGTACATGCATGACTTTGATACTATTTGGGATTTTACAGATGTGGTTTTCCTATTATACATCAAAGTTATTCATTTCATTAAATAAACATATATAATAGCAAAAAATCTGGAGAAAATAAATCATTAAAAATTGAGTTTTGCTAGCAAGATTCACTGAAACAAATAAAGATGACAAATAATTGTTTCATGGATTTTTTTCTGACGGTACTTTTTTTTTGAGCATTGCGAAATTGTCTTTCTGAATCCTCCTTATTTATAAATGCTTTATATTTCTAAAAAGTAATCCCACTGTATTAATAGATATCTATGTATCCATTTCTGTTGTTTAGCCAATTGATCTGTTGTTGTTGGACATAGCTCCAATGGTCACAGTCTTAGAGGGAGTTGTCATGGAGCTGCAGGATTGTGCTCTACCACTTCTCAGAGGTAATCCCAATCTATTACAAATCTGACCCCAAATGCTCCATGTTTTGTTTGTCACAAATCACACAATTATGAGGACGTGGATTAGTGGTTAGCGAGTGCGCTTACTAAAGCCTCTCGCAGGGTGGTTTCCTCATGGTTTTCCATTATCAAACAAACAAACAAACACAATTATGATTTCCCGCAAAGGCATGCCAAAAGGTACCACTTGTTTGAAAAATTTACCAATCACAGAACCATGTTCCAAAGCTGGTTTGTGAATGCCGAAGACTTCTGCTGACGAACCCAGAGTTTACATAGTGTTTATTCTACAAATTGTGATCTCACCATGGCTTGTCTAAGATCCAGGCATCTAGCCTACTCCATTTTGATGGTAGATAACATCACAACCTGCAACAAAATGTATTACATGTGCAAGACTGGCTTGATTCAGCAATTTTTACAGCGCCTTTTTGTGTAAGTTGTCATTGGACAGGTGTGACCTTTGATGAACCCTAACCAGCCTGACATAGCTAAAGCTTGGCCATTGTGTCGTATAGCTGTGGTAACAAACCGAACACATGGACCTTTTATAATCGGACTTAACACAAATGAACCATTGCTGTCACTTAACAGTTGATCTGGTTTAGTCGGAGTCTGATGATGGAGGGAGCTTCCTGTTGTCCTGGTGCTGTCTGAGCTAAAGGGCAACATGAAGCCTATCTGTTTGTGATGTCGTGTAATGTATTGGGCCCTGTGATTCTTCTGTTTTTGTCTTCTCTTGTATCTGTTTGTTACCAGTGTTGTTGAGAAGCGATCAAACCAATGGCTGTTAGAAATATAACCTTCATATACTATGGTACAATGACAAAAGGAAACAGATTTTCAAAACAATAATGTATTGATGTTGCAGAGGTGGTAGCAACAGCAGATCCGCTGGTAGGCTTCAAGAACGTAGATGTGGCCATTTTGGTTGGGGCTATGCCACGTAAGGAAGGAATGGAGAGGAAAGATCTATTGGCAGCAAATGTCAGAATTTTCAAAGACCAGGGTCAAGCCATTGATAAAGTGGCCAAGAAGTCTGTCAAGGTATTGTTTAATAGGTTTCAGCAATGATTAACACCAATTTGCAGGTATCCAGTACTTGTATCAGGCAATTGTTGCATGCTCTGCAGGGGAAGATTGCCCCAGATTCATGCAGCCTCTGCAGTGGTCGGGAGGGAGCTTCTTGTTGCCCTGAGGCTCTCCACACTAAGGAGAAACAGGACAACAAAATTTTTGGGATGTATTGTTCATGATGACATTATTATTAATATTTGTTACCAATGGTGTTTAAGATTGTGTCCTTTGCCCATTGGGCTGGTATCCCGTCATATGAGTGAAATAACCTTAAGTACAGCATTAATCCGTGAGAGTTGGATAATCAATAAGTCATGATTGAAATACATGTACCCCTATGGTGTTAAACCCCAATCAACCAAACAAAGTCAATGGTTACAGGGCCCTCTAAATGAGAGCAGTATATTTTAAACATAGTTTAACTGTCTTTTCAAAGTAATGGAGGAACATCTTTTCAAAAAATTTGTTTCTTAAAATCATGAGCCTGCGGCTGTGGCTTAGTAACTAACGAATGCGCTTACTAATCCTACTTTGATGTATCGTTCACAGGATCGAGTTTGTCGGTCTGTCAACCCTCAGGTATATGAGTGTGTCGCATGACGTGGCTTCGGCAATCGCAGGGGTGTTTTTTTACGGTTATACGGCAAGGAACAAGGTGAAATGGACAATCCGCCATACAAGTGAAATACCCTTGAGTATGACGTTAAACTCTTATCAAACAAACCTTAACATCATTGAATCAACAGACCAGTTGTTAATTTCACTAACGTGTGACCACATCTAACTCTAGAATCTGCCTATTTTATGATATTTTTGAATAATTGTTATATGTAAAACCATAATTACGCCACTAATTAAATAACATTATTTTTTTCCTGACTATAGGTAGTAGTGGTTGGTAACCCTGCCAACACTAATGCTTTGATCGCCAGGAAATATGCTCCTTCTATTCCCCCAGAGAATTTCACATGCCTTACAAGGCTTGACCAGAACAGAGCTCAAGCTCAGGTATGATATATTCGATTTTAATTAATCAACAACCCTGTGCCAGTTTGTTTATTTTTTACAAACCTAAAAAAACAATTGACAATTAATTTACCTCTCTCCTAACTGATCTGATGGCCTTGTGTTGTGTCCTGTGATGGAACTGTTTTTGTCCCAACTTGTCTCTGATTGTTGTGGGTTTTTTTTTTCACCCATTGGGCTGACATGCACTATGATTGAGATAACCTGAAGTGCAGAGTTAAAACCCAGTCAAACAAACCAATTTTTGATATTATCATATGAATGGGAGTTTTGAAGCATTGTCAAGGAAGGTAATTTAGTCTTTGAAAGCGAGTCCCTGGTGGTCACAACAGCTCAGATAATGATGTCACACACATCTATCCTCTGACCTTACTAAGGTTCATAGTTCAAGTCAATAAGTTTATTGTTGTGTTTTTTGGGGTTCTTTTACATCTTTGAATTTTTTTTTCAGATTGCCTCAAGGCTAGCGATTGCTCATGACAAAGTGAGAAACTGTATAATCTGGGGAAATCACTCCTCCACACAATTTCCTGATGTTCGTCACGCCATCGCTACTATCAACAGTAAAGACGTACCTGTGCCTGAAGCCGTTAAGGATGATACCTGGCTGAAGAATGACTTTATTAAGGTATATGTTGTATTATTTCCTCCAGGTAATGTAAGTAAAATGTCCTTTAGCACAGGCTTACAGCAACAGTCAATATATGATCCGATATTCTGATGTATCAGTGGAGGAAAATTAACATTCCAACATTATGGAAATGCTTCACATCTTGGTTGTGCTAGTGTCAAATATTGCTGGAATACACCGTCGTGAAATACCCTTGGGCATGACCGAAAACCCCAATCAATCCATCACTTTATAAATCTTTCCATGTAGATTGTACATGTGTTCGACCAAAAACATAAAAGAACTTCATTCTCTGTGTGTTGTAAAATGACATTATTTTAACTACTTTGACACTTTGTTCTTAGAGCTGATCTGTGACCTTGGGTGTAGGAGTCATTCACATAATATGACTCCTGCAATTGCAAGTGTGATTTTTAGTAGGGTTTCTTCTCGGGTTTTCCACTGTTAAAGTAGGAAATTAAAAATCCGTAGTCATACAAGGGAAATACCCCTAAGTATGACATTAAACCCTGAACAAAACAAAACAAAAATCCTGTAATCTGTGTTTGATGATTTCAGACTGTACAGCAGAGAGGTGGGGCTGTGATCAAAGCCAGGAAATTATCCAGTGCTATGTCAGCAGCTAAAGCTATCTGTGACCACATGAGAGACTGGTGGGTGGGGACATCAGGGGTAAGTGCTCCGTTCTTTCACCCGCTGTAAAGGTTCAATTTTACCTGTAGGAGGCAGTCCTACAATGTGGTGTCGACAATAACTTAGGTGATTTTTACAATATTTTCTTCGGTATTTTCCACCATATTTAAGTAAGGCAGACTGAAAAAGTGGTTCAGGCCATTATATGAGTTAAATAACCATAATCACGGCGTTAACCCAAATCAAACAAACATCCTCCATCCAGTGGGCTTCAGGGGTTAAATAACCCTATGTATGGCATTAAACCCAACTCAAACAAACATCCTCCATCCTTGAGGCTTCAGGCTGTTATATGAGTTGAGTAACCCTAATTATGGCATTAAACCCAACTCAAACAAACATCCTCCACCCTTGAGGCTTCAGGCTGTTATATGAGTTGAGTAACCCTAATTATGGCATTAAACCCAACTCAAACGAACATCCTCCATCCTTGCGGCTTCAGGCTGTCATATGAGTTAAATAACCCCAATTATGGAAGTAAACCCAAATCAAACCAACATCCTCCACCCTTGCGGCTTCAGGCTGTCATATGAGCAGAATTACCTTAATAACTAGTAGTTAACTACATTAAGCCCAAATTAACAACTTTGTTTCTTGGATGGTTGTGAGACTGTGACTATCATATGTGTAGTGAGTTCGCCGCAGTCACTTTAGAGAAATACTGATAACATTCTTCCTTTGTATTCCTCACAGACTAACTGGGTGTCGATGGGTGTCCAGAGTGATGGTAACAGCTATGGTATTCCAGCTGGTTTAGTTTACAGTTTCCCAGTGCGTATCAATGCGGACCACAGCTTTAAGATCGTGGATGGGCTCAATGTCGATGACTTTGCTCGGGAAAAGATGGACCTCACTGCTAAGGAGTTAGTCGAAGAACGGGATATGGCATTTGATGCTTGTAAAGATTGACTAGCACCGGAGGCTAATTTATAGACTGGCAATCATGTCTGATATAATTTGCTAGTCTACATCAATAGGTCAATTTTAAAATTTGAAAAATTTGACGATTAAAGTGAACATAGCATTATTGTGCATTTATTAATTTAGGGCTTTCCTTTAATTTTTGTTTTACTTTTGTTTTCTATGGCCAGTGGTGCGTCACAATATATACCAAATTACGACAGGGACGTGGTCATTGATTGGCAAACTGTGGAGTATAAACAAACGTGTTTATTTTAATACTATTTTTCTGAAGTTTTCTTTGAGCCCTGCAAAAATAAAAAAGTAAATGTTTAAAGGAAACAATTGTTTAGGTGTGATTGGCATTGTTGTTCATTTGATATAACATCGATTGGCCATAAGGTGATTCAGGGTATTGATGCATGTTTAATCATAATTTTGTTTATGATCTGATACTCTAAGGATTAAAATCCACTCTACTGGGCATTAAATTCGTAATTCAGCAGTGTGTAAAAATCAAACCAGATGAATAATTTTAAAATAGGCCCAACTTTTGTTTTATTCATTGTGAAATCTCGTACAAAAATTAATCTCAAATTATTGTCAGAAATCGTTAAGATTTGTTAAAATTTAATTTCACAGATTTCGTTTGTTACATGTATGTAATATATACTATACTATATTAGCTGTAGTAAATGTATTAATTAAGGGGTTTTCTCTCTGTCAGTGTATTATTGGACCTACAAATATAAAAATAATCATGAAACTGTGTCTGCAGACACTATTTGTGAGCTCAAAATTATAGTAAACCAAATAAATATCCATGTACCTCTGTGTTATGAACTTTTTAGAGTGTGCTTCCGTCATACTTCCATCATCTTCGCTAGCCAAGAGTTTTATTCCAAGCTGCTCTACATGACAACCCTTAACGAACTGAGCCATAATAATCAGGGGCCCTTTCCACATAGCTATCTTATTAGCCAAAGTTCATCTTAATTGTCATGACAACCAGTTATGGATGTATTGTGTCGTCATGGTAATTAAGATCATAGTGTTAGCCAGAGGGGTGTCTCGGTGTCTTTGAGACACCCAAAAAGCCATTTGAGACACCCTGTTTCAGTCAAATTTAACATGGGAAACATAAGGGAACTGTAAAAATTGTCATTTGAGACACCCTTTTCTTGATTACTGTCGAATACCATGGTTATGTGTTGCCCCATTCCTTAGATCACCAGGGCAACACAAAACTCCTTACAAGCACATTGCAGGAAATCGTGTCACAGGACATTGACATATCGTGGGCTGAGGATTTACTAGTTCTATGTCCACTTTTCCTTGAACTGTTTGTTTGTTTTGTTTGATTGGTGTTTAACGTCGTCCTTGAACTGAGATAATTGAGGTTGAAAGTTACCCATGTCATATATTTCTATTGATAACCATGAATTATTTTCACATTTTCGCATGAAATTACTTCGCCTTATGAAATGTAACTTTGTGACCTAGAACTTGTTAACATTTAGATCCCTACCAATAGGTTAACTGTAAAATTCATGAAAGTGGACATAGAACTAGTTAGTCCTCAGCCCACGATATATAGAATAGTTACACAGTGCACAAAGGTACAACGGCACAATACGGCAAACTATGGAATTTATGTTGGAAACTGTCATAAATAAATGAATTCCTATAAACTACATGTCCTCCAGTTGAAGCGCATCGAGCTAACAAGAATTTTCTCCAAATAGATTGACAATTGTCTCCTGGTGAATTGGGACTTTCACATGCCACAGTTGTTTCAGAGAGACTGTGTGAAAACTACATGAGGGAAGCCATCCGTCATCTGTGAGGTGTTACATTATTCACCATGTCTATCAGACGCGGTTACACAACGCTATAACGGGATACATACCACATGCTGTGCTATAAAAAGAGTTAAGACAATGATACTGGCTTAAAGAATATTTAATGGGCCGATACGTTTTCTTTCGCTGCTTTCTCCTTCACCAGGCATGAATAATTGTTAACGACGACAACTAATGCTAAAAAAAGACAGCTGGTTTTAACCAGGTAAAACTGATGGATTGTTTTACGCCGTGCTCAGTTAGATGGCAGCGGTGTGCTTCCAAACAGTGAACAGCAACACAACCCTTATCTGAAGTGTTATGTACAAATGACCTGTTGGAAAATTAATGTTCCTCCATAGCAGACAGTATAAATCTGTCAAGTGATAAGAATTTTTGGTAACCAAATTCACAAGTTTGACAAATTTGGGAAAAATCATCGCAAAAAGTATGTCAAGTAAAAGTAATTTTGGGCAACCAAATTCCCAAGTCTGGCAGGTCGCTTTGACATCAAATATTGAAGTGGGTTTTATAAAAAATTATAATAAACAAAATTTAAAAAAGAAAGAAAAAAAAAATTGATTTTTTTTTTTTTTTTTAAATTTCTCACCAGGCATAGGGTTTCACGCGACCCACGGTTGCATGGTCGCATGATATTCCAGGCGTGTCCATAACTAGAGGCCTTTGTTGGACAATGGGTTTGGTTGTTTGTTTGATTGGTACGCTAACACACTAGCCACTATCTGTTGGAAAATGCTATTTAAGACGACACAGTGAATTATGTTGGGAAGCATGCGAATCCTTCCCCTAAAGATGAGTGTGGACAACTATGAGAAAAATCTGTGCGGTTAGTTCTTTAAAAAAGTTAGTGTTAATCACTTTTGGGGAAAAGACGTGCTGTTAATTCTTCCAAAAACTTGTGTTGACAATAATGGGAAAAAGCTGCGCAATTAATTCTTCCAAAAATTAGTGTTGACGGTTATGAGAAAAAGCAGTGCGGTTAATTCTACCAAAAATTAGTGTTGACAACTACAAGAAAACGCTGTTCGGTAAATTTTTCTGAGAAGGAAATGTTTGCCTTTTATCTTCTCAAACCCTTTGTGAGAATTATGCAAAACCCACCCTGTGCTAGTCCATCTGTCAATTGAGCAATGTTAAATTCTTCACCCAGAGCAGTATCCACAGCCATTTTAGTTACGGAAAACATATGGACGCCCAAACTATTTCAAGCCAAAATTATATCAATATATTACTGTTTTCGTAATATCCCTGTTAAAATCAAGCTAAAACCGGATTCAGAACCCTGATTATGGGATAGGAATTTGGGATAGGAACCTGGGAAATTTGTCTAGAAATTGCCCTGTCACCACCCCTATTAGCCCCTTTAATTACTCAGACTAATAGATATAAATTGGGTGCTAATCAAGTTAATATAATCAATCAGATGCAGCTGTTAGTTTATCTGTCTAACAGTGTACCGAGTTAATGTCATCAATGCACTGGCTTTCCATAGCAATAATGTTTTGGTTGTTCAAGGGATAATCAGGGGTTTTGACGACATACTGCAGGTTATTTCACTTTCAAAAAATAAAATATAACGCCCGCACTGCTGAAAAGTTGAGGGGCAGCCCACATCCCAGAAAAAGCGATTTGTTTGTTTGTTTTATTGGGGTTTAACGTCGTTCTCAAAGGTATTCCACTCATATGACGACGGATTGTCCACTTCACTCCCCCGCGATTGCCGGAGCCATAGAAAAAGCGAAGGGCCTCGATTATGGATATATATATATAAATTCTACATCTGGGCAACTTGTGCTTGTCAGATTGATTGATTGACTGATTGATTGGTGTTTTACGTTGTGCTTAAGGGTATTTCACTTTTATGATGGCAGAGTATTCCAACAATAATTGACAGGGACACAACAAAAATGTGAAGTGTTTCCATAATGTTGGAAATGTTATTTTCCTCCAGTGCTAAGTAAAGACAGTATTGCTACCCTTCAAACAAACTGTAATAGCCAGAGGATTAAAATTTGAAGAAAAAAAAATTGTATGTTTCCATAGTAACAAATGCTTATGACATGTACATATGTACCCATAACTTAACTCAACTCGAGATTAAGGTTTATTAAGAAACTTTTGATTCATCGATTTTAATCAATCTACATCCCTGGGCCAATGTGATTATTTATCTAAATTTCACTTTTAGTTTTCTCAAATTGTTTGAAGTGTTCATCTAAATTTGCATTTTGCAACTGATTTTTACAAATTTTTACAATCTGGTTATCTATGAAGTTTGTATTATAGAGCAATTTTGTTTTAGTTTTCATAAATGAAATTTATGTATTAAAAAATCTTAAAAACAAATGCAAACGTTAGGTTACATTTTATAGGACCATTTTTAAAGTTTCCGGAAAAGATTATAATTAGTATAGGTCTGACAAATATAAAATGTTTTACTATGACAGTTGAAAAAATACTATTCCTCCAGTGCCGGCGTGGCTGTGCTGGAAACAAACTAGACGTACACCAAGGGCTTAGCCCGAAATAAAAAGTATGGTGTCCAAAACGGTCATTTCGCTTTACTTTTCAAATAACTGGTTATCCAATTTCTACAGTTTTCCTATCTCCAGTATGTTTATGTGTCTAAAAACAGGGTGTCCAAATGAGACAATTGTTCATTTCAGGGTGTCCATTTGGACGGGTGGACAGGTGTCTGCCTAAGCCCTTGACATACACTTAGCCCTTGGGTATTAGCCATCTCTGACTTTTACAAAGCTTTAATTGGACTTGATGTATGGTACACATGCATATATATATGTTTCTCGATGTGCTGATAGCAACAGATCAGCTTGCCAAACGCCAAAGACATTTCTGACTTTTACAAATCGAAATGTTATGTCAAATTGGTGATTTCCTGTTCCTTTGAAATAATCAGCTTTCTCTCTGTGCTCACTAGACAATGAACGTTTCAGCAGAGTGGATTTTCTGATAAATAATTCGAGAGAATACGGCATATGTTGTTGCTATGGTAATGGCGAAGTAGAAATCAATACGGTCAGATGGTTGAAGAATTCCTCTTGCGTATTTATCTGGGTAGAAGCACCTGTGGGCTGAGACAATCTGTATTCAAATAGCATCAAGCTTAGTATATATCTTCATCTACCTACTGTATGCAGAGGCTTCAACATGGGGTGGCCAGCAAGAATAACATTAAATTGAAAATAATTTCAATTTATCATTATATCAGTTGTATACATTATCACAAAAACCCCAAGACAACAACAACAATTAGTACTTGGGTACATGCATTTTTAAAAAAACTATTTAGGGCTTTAATTCAGTACATTTAATTTTGCTTTAATAATGAAAACATAAAAAAATATATAATATTTTTAATTCTCAGATATTGGTTCATATCTGAATTTATGTATGGGAAATTAAACATTCTAGCGATTAAGTTCAACAAAATGCCATTTTTCGTTTAAAGCAAAGAAGGCTTTAAATTTTCAAAATTTATTAAAAGTCCTACCAAAATCAGTTCATAAGCCTTTTAGGAAAGATTGAAGAGTAATAAAATGGTGATTTTCAAGATAATTTGTACACCAAACGAACAAATACAGGAATCATGCATCATATTAACAACATGTACTTATTGGTGTGCAGCGTCATTTAATACAAATTTCATCTTCTGCAAATTGCTTTAGTTTGTTTGATTGATTGGGGTTTAATGTCATACTCAAGGGTATTTTACTCATATGAAGACGGATTGTCCACTTTACACTGTTCCTTGCCTTATTACGGTGGAAAACCGAGGGGAAACCTTGTAAAAACCACTCCTGCGATTGCCGGAGCCAGATCCGGTGACTCCCTCATATACCTGATGGTCGACAGACAAGACTGCACCTTGTGAACGGTAAATAAGAGTAGGATTAAATCAGGGGGCATAGCCAGAAATCGAAGTATGGTGTCCAAAATGGTCATTTTGCTTCACTTTTCAAACAACTGGGTGTCCAATTAATTTTGACAGTTTTCCTATCTCCTGCATGTTAAAGTTTCTTAAAACAGGGTGTCCAAATGAGGCAATTGTTCACT
>JAVFBX010195200.1:0-13046 GCA_034783855.1 Mopalia kennerleyi
AACAGACGAAAAAGTTTCATTTTCGCTATCGCTATCAATGAGTCCGCCATCTTGAATTTATAATTAGGTCTTCCAAATCCTATCTGACTTTTTTAACAATTATCGCAACTCTAAATTTTGCTACCAAATGTGTTAAACGTTAAATATCGTCGAGCTTTATCTACATTTTTCCATGAATTCGATATATTTTAACAAAATCCGCTATTATTAATGAATTTAATAACTGTGCAGGCGAAAACACACCTCTTTATAAAAATGGGATAGTTCCTCACAGGAGACAACTCTTACATCAAATACTTCCATGTACATGTATGCGGCGATCAAGCTAAATGTACAACGATATTCACGCCAGTACAGATCATTAAACAGTCTTAATTGCGAATTTCCCTTGCCTTTCACAGAAATTAAACATATAAGTTTCTTTTTTAAAATACACTGATGCAACGAACACTGAATTTTCGATTTTTCCAGGTTAATTTGAATTTAACGGGAAAAATCGATTTCAAGATGCGAATTCCGTTTCACATTGGTGATTCCGTAAATTCCGTCTGTTTTCCGCGATCGCGGAAAATCACTGGCCCTATATGCCCCACTCATATAGTTAAACATGCCAACAACAAATTCATATTAAAAAAAACCCCAGTAACTTACATATAGACAATTCAGGATTTGGTGAGAAGTATTGCTTTGGAGGTCGAGGGGGTTCCCCTTAACAACAACAAATTCATATAGATTACTTATTAAATACAGTTCGTGTGTATTACATGTATTTAATCCTTGAAAAAAAAAAATTATAATAATACAGTAAAAAAAATTTTGAGCAAATACATTTAATTAAATTTTAAATATTAATTAATTTTATCCACATTTTCAAAGTGAATTTTAAAAAATTAATGCAACTATAAACAAAATAAGCCAATTACATCGGAATGTTAGATTCTTCTTCAAGTAGAGAGCAAAATGTTGACAAATTTAGATTTTGTTTGCATTAGATTCGAAAGATTACATGTATTGACATAATTAAGAAAAAAATCTTTTTATAAAACGGAACGGGATAAACGTAGAAATACAATTTTCCATTTCTAACTTTGTTGATGGACAAGAAAGTTAAAATGAGTTAACTGGTGGGTAGGATTGTTCAACAGTTTAGTGGGTGGTAGGGGTAAATAGATCAATGGTTTCTATGTTTGTTGATTGAGGTTTTACTTATAAAGTTACTTTGTTCATGTGATGACATGACAGCCCAATGGATGAAGGAAACAAACAAAGACAAGTTAGGGCAATTACAGGATGAATACAATGACATCATAATAAATTTGGCTTCAAGGCGCCCTTTAGCAATGAGAGCACCAGGGCAACAGGTGCTCTCTCTCCCAGCATCTCAGTCAAGGGCCAGTGATTGGAGAGCACTGATAAACATATGACGATAAACTTATGACAATAACCAATTAAAATCTGACATTAACACATCAAAAAATGACAATAACCAATCAAAATCTGACATTAACACATCAAAATCTGACATTAACACATCAAAATCTGACATTAACACATCAAAATCTGACAATAACCAATGAAAATCTGACAATAACCAATGAAAATATGACAATAACCAATCAAAATCTGACAATAACACATCAAAATCTGACAATAACCAACCAATGAAAATCTGACAATAACCAACCAATCAAAATCTGACAATAACCAATCAAAATCTAACAATAACCAATCAAAATCTGACAATTACCAATCAAAATCTGACAATAACACATCAAAATCTGATAATAACCACCTAATCGAAATCTGACAATAACCAACCAATCGAAATCTGACAATAACCAACCAATCGAAATCTGACAATAACCAATGAAATCTGACAATAACCAATGAAAGTTGAGTGACCACTCCATGTGAAAGAATAAGATAAATGATTAAATTTACGAATGATTTCAAAACAACCGATCAAAATATTTTCCATTATTGAAAACAATGCTCCTCCAGTTCCATATGTTATATATGTACATGTAAATCTGCAACCAGTTGCTCAAAGCGCTATTTGATACCAGCGATATTGGAGGACCTCCTTCCTGTTTAAAGAGGAAGGAGGTCTAGTCTAGAGTTAATCTGGTCTCAAAACTAATCGCCTATGAAACATCTGGCCAGGCCGCTGCATGACAACTCTTTAACTTAATATACAATTATTCACCTAAGTTAGGAATCTGAACAGTTTATGTGTTTATGTGTGTATAGCTTCCATTTTTTTATCGAAGAAATGAAATTGGGGCATATCCGCCATGTTAGATAAAACGTGAAGTCTTAGTTCTGGGTCAGTGTGAATACTAAGCCCAATCCTAAACTTAAACTAACCCTAAACTTAACTAACCCTAAACCTTAACTCACCCTAACCCTTACCGTAACTATAAACATAATCGCTAAATTGATGTCATATCTTACATGACGGATGTACCAAAATTGTTAAGTATAAATTTTTTTAAAAAATTGTAAGTAAAAAAATTACCATATGGGGAATAAAATGGCTCAGTTTGTCAAAGTTTAGAAATGGGTTTGTCTAAAAAATTCAACTCAGTTTTATAATGACAGACTTACTTCTGTTAAAGCCACAGGTTGGAGAATGGAATGGTAACAGGGATAACCACTTCAACCAAATCACAGGGGAGATTTGGGGACATAAGGAGCAGAAGGAAATTCGTTATCAGTTTGAGTGGATCGCAATCTTAATGACTGTTTGATTGGTGTTTAACGCCGTATTTAAAGTTATTTCACTTAGAATCAGATGTTTACAATTGTATTCTGTTCTGATATTCCTGTTACCTCATTAATTCATGAAAAATGGCATACTGTGTTATGCTAGGGCATACATGTATATGGACCAAGTGTCTGTTATAAAGTTATTAATAAAAAAAATAAAAAATAAATATGAAGGGGCACAAGCCCAATCATTGAAGCGATACACCTTTGACCACTGGCAACTAACAATAAAGACAAGACAATCATAAAAGGCAACACAAAAAAGACAGGCTTCCTGTTGCCCTTCAGCTCTGAGGGCAACAGTTATCTCCCCCTAACCGCCCACTCACATGAATTTAACTATACATTAACAGTAAATAAAACATTAAACAATACTTTTGTTTTATTTGTCGGCTTGATTATCACATTGTTACTTGCCTAAATACAGTGGAAAACTACTCATATACTTGACAGTCAACAGCAGACTAGAGTTATTGATTGCTGTTTAAAGCTGTGGTTAAGGGTAGTTCACTAGTTATATGATGGTGGTGTATTCCAACAAAAATGGACACTAGCACAACCAAGATGTGAAGCGTTTCCAAAATGTTGGAGAGTTATTTTTCCTCCAGTGCTCAGTAAAGACAGTATTGCTACTCTTCAAATAAATGGCACTTCACGTGGACTCAATCTCATGAGTGGTACATTGATTGTTTGTTTGTTTGTTTGTTTGATTGTGTTTTAACGTCGTACTTCTATGACAGATTATCCACTTCACACTGTTCCTTGCCCTATTATGGTGGCAAACCGAGAGGAAACCTCATGAAAACCAACCCGCAATTGCCAGAGCCACATCTTGGGACTCACTCATATGCCTGAGGGTCGACATGAACGTGAACGGTACATCGAGGTAGGATTAGGGCTTCTAATATCAGGTACATGTAAAGACAACGTACAACATATCTGTCCTTATCTTGTAAAGATGTCAAATTTGTTTGATTTTGTTTTACTGTAAAATAATTCATATCCGGGCATTCGTGTTAGTTAATTGCTAGCTTGAGGTTAAACGTTATACTGAAGGTTAAGCTACATTATATAAACTTGCAGGAAAACAGAAATGAAACATTCTAAAAACCATATCTGTGATTGCCAGAGCCTCCCCGCAGATCGACTGGTGAGCAGTACATCGATTTGTTTGTTTATTTGGGGTTTACGGTCGTACTCAAGGGAATTTCACTAATATGATGACGGATTGTTTACTTCACAAAATTTCTTGCTTAATTTCTGCCGAAAACTGGGAAGAAACCTCGCAAAAACCACCAGTCAATTGATAAACATAAATTTTAAACAAAGAAATAAATGTGTAACAACATTTGTAAGTAAAACAATGTGCTGATTCAATGTGAATAAAACAATGTGCTTGATATTAACTAGTTTTCAATTATAAGTAGTTTCTTCTGACTGTTTCGTGGTACCCATTTTAATACGAAAATTGTTAGTAGAAAAACAGTAGACACTTACTATTTGTATACATTGGAGCTGGATAGGGTACATTCAGGTCTCGTCGAAACCCCCATGGGGGAACAGGGGTATCTAATTAGGACGAGTGAATTATTGAGCTTTTACTTAGCGCTTTTAATATTTGAATGCTCATTTGGGTTTTACTCCAGGCATAAGGTAACTTCACATAAGGTTACTTCACACGAGAACTTCACATATTCCAAAAGTCATTGACACTAGCATATCCATGAAATTAAAACACTTTTTTTATGTTGGAAAATCTAGCTTCATCCAATGCAAAGTAAAGACAACATTGCTGTTCTTCAAACAAACTGTGCTTAGCCAGGGGACAAAATAAATAAATAAGTAAACAAATAACAAAAATAAAATAAAAATACAATGAAATGAAATGAAAAATAAAAAAATATAAACAATAAATAAAATAAATAAATAAATAAATAAAATATAAAATAAATAAATAAATAAATAAATAAATAATAAAATGAAATAAAATAAAATAGATAAAAAAATGTAAAATTGTGCTATTTTTAGATCTGGACTACATTTATATGTGTACAGGTCATTGAAGTGTTGTTAGATAATCAATAACACAAAAGGGTATTTATTTTGCTTACAAAAAATGCACAAACGGAATGCACAATACAGAATGCTATTACTTCAGACAGGAATACAGTGAGCCTAACTCAACAATGAAATTGTTAAATACCATAAAGCCAGTAAACTCCCCCCTCCCCAAAAAAAATTCAATTTAAAAACATAGCATAAAATGACGATAAAGCCATAATAAAGCTTAGCAGTTCATCCAAAAGAAGCGTGTTTCTTCACTGCCGGCTTAGTTTGTTTCTTTGTTTGATGTTCAACGTCGTACTCAAGGGTATTTCACTTATGACGACAGAGACAAAAATAAACCTACAAACAGATCAGCTTCCTGTTTTCCTTTTGCTCCGAGAACACCAGGGCAACAGAAAGCTCCTCTTTTCTCGCCTCTTGCGATCGACCGAGGAAGCCGAGGGAGTATTCTGCAGGACTGGCCAACCCGCTCCCCACAGGGCCCACCGGCTTAGACCTGCAGGTCTGTCGATGGAACGCAACACAAATACAAGACAAACCGATCTGCTTCACATTGCCCCGTAGCAATTTGTTTGAAGTTTTGATTGCCGTTTAACTTTGTACACTTATATGATGACAGATTGTCCACTTCTTGCTTACACACGGTGAAAAACAAAGAAACCTCGTAAAAGGATCCCTGGAACCTGACCATTACACAGAATGTGGTTAGGCAAAACAACAGGCTTACCAGGAAGACACAGCGGGCCTGTGAGAAAATGTGAAAGCAATCCTCTTTCTTTGTTTGATTGGGGTTTAACATTGAACGTTTCTCACTCACATGACAGCGTGCCATCCAAATGGTTGAGGGAAACCACCCTCTATTCCACTAACAACACAAATAAGACAGAACAGATACAGGATATAACTCAAAGACATGTTGCCCCTTAACTCTGAGGGCACCAGAGCAACAGGAAACTCCCTCCAAACCATCCACAAGCAACCATGTTCACCAGAAAGTAATTTACCATATTTACCTTGTTTTCCCTGAGATCTGAAGCGTGGAGGAACTTCAAAAGTGTGTCCAAACTTCATATCATCTTGGGAGTAATTGTCTCCTCTCTGTAAAAGGAAATCAATTTACCTTTAATCTTTTTTTAAATTTTGCTCAGCTTGTAACTTTGTTTAAAACAAAGGTTGGGCTTTTTTGTTTAATGTAAATCATGGAGATAACTGCAATTAAAACGGAATTGTCCATTGTTTTGGATAAGGTATGACTCCAATCTAATTAAAATCAAATATCAAAAACGCTTCCCGTGTTCTGTTTGTCACTATATTGAGATCTAACGTAATCACTCCCACTATAATGTCGATTGGTCACTTAAATTTACCAATCACAGAACTGGTTCCCAATTCTTGTTTGTAAAAGCCAAGATTTACGCCGACATACTGAAGTTTCCCCGACTGCTTATTTTTACACGACCAACAGATACATGCACACACAATCAACAAATACCATTAAAATATTACACGATTTTTTCACCGTTTACATGCGGCTAACAACATTAAGACATAAACTTCTGCTTGTTTCGGCTGAATTCTTTGTTTACCACAGCCCCGTGTTATCTGTGTTTTTATTGGACAACTGAAACTATGACCTTTCGTGATCCCAGTAAACTTGACCTAATTGAACAGCATTAGTAAGAGTGATTGCCTTAGATCTGAATATAGCGACAAACAAAACACATTTTTTGAGATCTGATTTGAATTAGATTCGGTATGCCTCATCCAACTTTTTATTTTCATTAATCTAAGTGATTTACAGATGTATTGAAAAAAATTAGTAATTATGTACTGACATATAAGCCAAACAAAGCTTACCAGCTGTTTGTACGAAGTTGGTTTAACAACGACACTGTTTAGGTGTCGATTGGCATCTTCATCGTCTCGAGAATTATAACCCAGCTCTACCGAGTTTCCTTTTCCTGATCTTCCAGGTACTGTCACTGAGAAATCTCGGTAAGCAGACCCACTTGGTCCTCCAAATGTTTTATAAGGTGGTCTAGAAGGACCATTATTATTGCTGTATGGAGGTCTAGAAGGAGCGTTATTGTATGATGGTCTTGGAGTACCACTGGTATTGTAATATGGTCTTCTCGGGGGACCCTGCAAAATGAACAACCACAAAAAAAAAGAAGAGGAGGAAATTAACACACTACTGGAAGTTGTAACTTGTCAGATTGTGATTGTTTGTTTGATTGGGGTTTAACGTCGTACTCAAGGGTATTTCACTTATATGACGGCTGATTGTCGACTTAACAATGTTCCTGGCCTAATTACGGCAAAAAAAAACCGGGAAGAAACCTCTTAAAAACCATCCCTGCGATTGCCGGAGCCACATCATGTGACTCACTCGTATACCAGAGGGTCGACAGACAGACTCGATCCTGTGAACGATACATCGACGTTGACTTCAGTAAGCGCGCTCGCTAACCACTAAGCCACAGCCGCAGGCTATCAGATTGTGAGGGGAAAAGAAAATAAAATTTTAATAAATATCGAAATTAATAAGTAGACAATTTTATTATGTTCAACATCGAGGTAGAGCAAATTTATGACACTAATGATTGATACGCATGGATACATGATGATTCAATATTTTCGCTGATTTTAAAACCAGTCGCTCAATAATGAAAAACATATGTACATATTAAAGGTGAATATTGTAAAGTATTTTTTATTTGAGTGAATTTATTATCCTGTTTTTTAAAAAAAACATTTACGCATTTTGAGATCACAATATGTTTTTTTTAAACAGAAAACGTGCATATTTTCTATGAAAAAGTCTATTGCTCAAATTATCGAGAAGTGCTTTGCTGTTGAGTAGGCATTATCAGACATTATATGTGTTCATGCTACCTGGTTTGATGTGCCTTGCTGTGAATTAATTTAATCAAGTGTCAAATTTTGTTAAGAAATCAGCATCTTCACAGTGTCCATGTTTATTTCATGCTTTAAATAATTATTAGAAATTTAATGTGGTGTTAGCGGCTAATCGTCTTTTGAGAAACTGTTCCCTGTTGTATAACTCTTGCGTTGTTTGTTTGATCAGGGTTTAACACCATACTCAAGGTTCTTTCGCTCACATGATGGCATGCCAGCCCAATGGGTAGAGGAAACCACCCCTGACAACACTGCTAACAAACAGAACAACCACAGGACGCAAAACAACGACATCACAAACAGATCAGATTCTACGTCACCTTGAATTGTCTTCCTTGTGGAGGATATGCCAGTCGACTGTAACTTGTGTTAGGCCTGCTAGAATATCTGCTCTGATAAGGCGAGGGGGGATAACTTCTTGGTCGACGGAAAGGGCCCTGGAAAAAAATTAAAAACGAATTCATAATTCACAGATTGAGAAATACTTATATTTATTTATTAATTTATTTATTCGGAAATTGTACAATGTACTGGAGGGTTTTTCACTAAATAGGGTACTATTAATGTCTTTCTTTTATGTTTGGGTAGGGTATTTCACTTATACAGACCTGCCTATCCTTGAAGCAATAACAAAATTGTGTTTTCAGAGTATTTTCTTACCTGTTTGTGTATTTTTGTGTTACTGCATAGCATAGAATATTGTCAAGTGCTTGCTTTCTTGGAATATTCATGTTCTGCAAGTTTTAAGTAAAGGCAACATTTTTTTTTAAAGACCTTGCTACTGACCTTTGTGATTTTTTTACTTCTGACTTTTTTACTCCGTTGGGCTTTGACCATATTTAGAATATGGGCGGTCTCAGAATTGGCCACAGGAAAAAGCTGCGCCCCGCCCATACGATCACTGAAAAAAAATGACAAATCCTTTCATAACTTTGGTTTGTATTGTTTGTTTGTTTGATTGGGGTTTAACGTCAACTCAAGGTTATTTCACTTATATCAGGACTTTTGTTGGTGATTTGTTTGTTTGATTGGGGTTTAATGTCATACTCAAGGGTATTTCACTCATATGACGACGGATTGTCAACTACACACTGTTCCTTGCCTAACTACAGTGGAATACCGAGAGAAAACCTCATAAAAATCACCCTTGGAGCAACATTGTGCGACTCATAAACCTGATGGTCAACAGGTGAACTCGATCCCATGAACAGTACATCAAGGTAGGATTAGTAAGCTCACTTGCTAACCACTAGGCCAGGGGGATTTTTTGAGCCACATCGTGTGACTCGCTCATATATCCGAGGATCGACAGGCAGACTGGATCCCATGAACAACAAATAAAGTAGGATTAGTAAGTGCACATGCTAACACTAAGCCACGGCCGCATGCCTGCAATCCAAATAGAACAAATCATCACAAAAATTATGTCATGTGAAGTTTTTCCAAAGAAATACTCTGGTGGATACATGTGGCTCTATAGCTTACATCACGAATGCTCTTTAAAATTATTGGTTTTTACCAAATGGCACCCGGCCTTTAAATATTGGCTTGTTTGAATGGGGTTTTAAACTGTTATTAGGGAAACCACAATCAATGATTATAAACAAAATTTGAAAAAAACCAAACTTCTTACAAATCCTTATTGAGAATCCCACAAAAATGTGGTCAGACTTACGTTACGATACGAACAACATCAGGAACGGATTTGATGAATTCTTGGATGGTCCTAAATCCTAACTTCTTGTAGGGAATGGATTCCGAGGCCAGTTCTCTGTAGTCAGCTGGAATCAGATTGGAAGTTATTAGTCGATTCACTGTTTTTCATTTTATACTCAAATAATACATGTATAACAGTTTGGTAAAACTAGTCTCTGGCTAACATGGGCAGCACTATCCGGCAAAGATTGTAACAAAGGTGTTGTCTTTCAAATGTGCATATAGACATTTTTACTATAAGTATCACCAATTTTTTAACTCTTAGATTTTATATGGCTATCTTATGTTTAATTGGGTTTAGGCAGACACCCATACATCCAAATGGACACCCTGAAGCAACAATTGCCTCATTTGGACACCCTGTTAAGGTGTTTTAAGAAACTTTAACATGCAGGAGATTGGAAAACTGTCAAAATTGGACACCCAGTTGAGTTATTCGAAAAGTGAAGCAAAATGACCATTTTGGACACCATACTTTTGATTACTGGCTTAGCCCCTGCATTTAACAGCCTTCAGCTTTCATGAAAATAGGTTTGTCCTATGGAATATAAATTGAAATTTAATAAGAACAATTTAAATTTGAAAACGACGAGAAAATTCTTGCAAATCACCAGAATAAGCGTTACCAGTACTTACATTCGATTCTGCCAGCTGGGATACCTTCTTTTACAGAAATCAAAATAGATCTCAAAATGCTCTTCACATTGGTTAGAACCTTTTCTCTCTCTTCAGCCGACATTTTTGAGATCTTGAAAGTTGCACTTTTCAAAATAATGTAGGTATTAATTTAAAGTGAGGGGAATCAATTATTCTATTTCTTCACTAAGTTGGGTTCCAAGCTTCTCGGTTCATAGACGAGACTTTCCCCATGATCTGAAACATACATCATACAATTCATGATGTTTGTGGGATGTTGAAACATGGATCTATTGATAGCAGAAGATTACTCCATTCATTCAGACCGTCAAACTTTTTTGGTTGCTAAAAAATTGATGTCATTCACCTGCTGTACTGCCGTATTTTCACAAAAATCCGGACAAATCGTACTAATAGGCATCTCTGTTCACCCCCATATATTATTGGTTAAATTATAAGACAAGCCTGGATACACATGATAACAGTGTGGTTTCTGTGTGTAGATCAAAATCGAATACATATGAAGGATGAATCGTGCATAAGCATAAAATACATGAAAGTCCAAGAATGATGTGGCAACTTGACAATAATGACCAAATTTTTTTTTTTTTATGAATCACACCAAAAACTTCTGACCCATCTGATGGCGTGCCAGGCTGTCAGCCATTCGGGGGAGGAATTCGCCCTCAAGACGATTGGTTACAAACGAAAACAGCACAGGACAATAACTACAGGCCTGGACGCAATAAATATACACTACAAACAAGATGGACTTCACATTGCCACTTAGTCCTATTAAAAAGGTTGTCAAAGTTTGATATTTATCATTTGGATATTCACAGTACCTCAATTTCATATCCTTCGATTCAATTTCAATAACAGTCTTTTGCGTGAAACACTTTGCGCACTAATAAAAATAAACTACAGAACAAATTGATCAATTTACTCACATTAAACTCCCAAGCCATGAAATCAACGTATTTAGCGATCATTTTCTATCCCCAGAGTGTTTTTATCTGAGAATCTTTACTTTATGATTATGATAGTTGAACCAGGCACATCCAAAAAGTAGACTTAAAACAACAGACTTTCCACAGTTATTATAAACTAAAATACCTGCACTGTATAACTTTTAATTTGACAATAGCTCCTAATTTTTGCCTCTAAGTTAAGGAACATATTGATAACTCATGCGATTATGTATCATAATGCATAAATATCTCAATTTTGGGCCCTGTGTCACTTATTAGGCCTGCATTGAAACGGCGCGGAAAATGTTTAAGTCAGAAACCCGGATAGGAAATTGAATTGAAGGAAAGGATGTTGAGATACTGTGAATATCCAAATGTTAAATATCAAACACCTACAGTCTTTTTAAAAGGACTAGTTGCTTTGAGCTTTGTGACCATCAGAGCGACAAGAAACTCTCACCCTAACTCTCTGCTACTCATTTTCAATATTTTGTTTGTTTGATTGGACTTTAACGTCGTACTCAAGGGTATTTCACTTATATGTCGACGTACCAGCCCAATGGGTGAAGGAAACCACCCTTGACACCACTGGCAACAAACAAAGATGGGACGAGACAAATACAGGATAACAACAGGATGCAATATTATACAGACACCACAAACAGATCAGCTTTGTGTTCCCCTTAAGCTTTGAGAGCACCAGGGGCCGGTTGCTCAAAGCTCATTTAAGTTAACGACCAGTTACATGATGTTGCATAACAAAGAATTTCTATTAAGACGTTAGCTCTATTTCTTTGTGACGCAACGTCATCCAACGGGCTGTAAGGCTAACAGAGCTTTGAGCAACTGGCCCCAGGGCAACATGAAGCTCCCTCCAACCACCCGCTCAATATTTAAAGAAACAATAATGGATGCTCATGTATGAAAGGCAAAATGAAAGATTATTCACTCCCATCTTGCTTGAATTTGACCCATTATATTAGCTGACTGAACGACTATCGGACAAAATGACAAGTATTCAGTTCATCAACAGCAAGGAAGTGAAAGAGACAACAACATCATATTGTCTTTCCGAATACATTTCACATAAGAATCGATAAAATATTTATTCTGAGAAACAGCAAACTGATCAAACCCGAATGGCAAACTAAATGAGGCTACCATCAATGATGTGAGTTGACAAGAATACTCTCTCCTTAAAACATAAAAATTGTCAGCTTTCAATTTCGTACTTGTGATGTTGTTGTTGCAAAATGTCAACTTGGAGAAAATCAATCAAAATTTTCGCGCGATATCCTTGAGGAAAATTCTAGCTTCATTTGTTGAATCATTGCGTCGACAGCAGACACTCTCTTTACCATATGCCAGACTTAACTGTTTGGCATCGTTGTCTTTCAATCTCCATCGAAAACACAATTCGTTAAGTCAATTGTCCCTTTGGAGTTTGGTTTATTAAAAATCCTCAAAACACTTACATGTGATTTTCTATATGGCGTTGCTTTGTTTTTTCAATAAGCTGTTAACCCATAAAATTATTTGTTTTTCATTGGTTGAACGAAACGTAATTTTATGCTTTTATTGGTTAATTTCTGGTATGATTGTTTATGATTGGTCAGATTCTTGAGCCTCATCTTCGACCAAGCCTCAGATAGTAAAAGCTGTTTAACAGGTTGTTCAATATAAAAGCTAATTTGTATGGACTGTTATGAAATAAAACCAAAAATCTTTATATTATGGCTATGACTATTATAACAACTTAACACCTGGAGTTAGATACATTGTTACCGAATCTGGAATATGCAGGAATAGATGTCTTTGCTTAATATTTTGTTTTTACCAGAAAACATTTGAACGCGCATGGAAATAGTACTGTAAGAAAAGATAACTCTAGAAGATAGCTCCTCCCAAAACGGTTGGTTATCTCCCCTTTAAGTCAAACAAAAAAATTATAGAAATTGCACAAATGAC
>JAVFBX010195211.1:0-13046 GCA_034783855.1 Mopalia kennerleyi
CAAGTGTGCCCAACATATATGAACCTATGGCATTGCTACAAAATTACTCCCATAAATGATTCCCCAAAATGGTATCGTTAGATCAAATCTTGAGGAAACCGGGACTAGAATGTATTTGTTGCCCTGGTGCACTTAGAGAAAACGGACCACAAAAAGATAATCTATGAATAAAGACAAAGGGATTAAACACAAATAATATATATACCGGACAGGTATTGAATCCCGATCAAGCAATGGGGATTGCCAGTGAAAAAAGGGTGATAACTATGTAACCCATATAACAGGAAGTGCAATCCATCTCATTGACTAACTATAGCATGGTCTGACTATTCACTAGAATGCTATTGTTAATCAATGACATAGATAGCTCTACCTGTTATATGGGTGACATAGTTATCTACACTTTTAGCCACTGGCGATCCCCATTGTGAGACGTGGAAGACTTTGCTCGGAATTTTGTTTTTAGTTATAATGTAATATTGATGCTTGGTATCATTGCACCTTCGGCATCTGAAATATGTTACACATGTCTGCCTTAATAAACCTATTTCACTGGGGTGTATTTAATTTCTGTAGCCGCAATACCGTGGAATCAGTGTCGTCCAAAACAAAGCTTAATCAATAGGAAATATTGAACCTGGAATAGCTCCCATTAGGACGGGAAGTCCTATTCATTAGATTCTATAGTTAAACGTGTTGTCGATAAAAGCCTGCCGGATGCTGAACTTGGTGGAAAGTCACTATGCCTTATCAGCTGTGCTTTTGTCTTATTACCTGAGAGCTATGTAGTTGAAAACATCTGTATTGGTTTGATGCGCTTAATGTTCTACAACCCTAATTAACGCCTTAAGACAAGACCATTTTGTTCAAATCGCCTTGTCAATAATATCGCCATTCACATAGAAATGCTATGGTGCACGATGGCCTTTGATATTAGGCATATACTTGCTGCCATGTAAAAAACGATAAAATAGTCCAGTAATTGCAGCCTGGTTAGTAAATAATGTTTCTTAATCTGCAGGTCAGGTAACTGATTATTGGTCAAATAGGGTTTTGGAAAAGAATGACTTCACAAAACAGATTGGCTTACTGGGACAGTGGTCACAGTGTCATCTGTAATGATATTCCTGGGGAGGGGGCGGTAGTTTGGGGGGTCTATTTTCAGTCGCAATGACATCATTTGATCAAATATAAGGTTAAAAAATGTGACTTTATCAGCAGGCCACATACATGTACACTGGTCAAATAGGGTTTTGGAAAATAGTGACTTCACAAACTAGATTGACTTAGTGGGATAGTGGTCTTCGCCATGCTATTCCTGGGGAGGGGATAGTAGTTTGGGGTCATTATTTTCAGTCGCAATGGCACCATTTGAACAAATATTACGGTAGCTGCTGATAGCTGGAATTACCACTTTTACGTTAGTTTTAGATATACACCAATACCAATTGGACAGCTCCAGTGATTTGTATATAGGTCCCGTGCGGCAAATACATTAGCTGCTGATATCTGAAACTATCACTTCTCATTTTTGATTAACATACACCAATACCGCTTTGACAGCTTGATTAAATAGAATCGACCCATTGCAGGGGTGGCACAGACATCTAAATGTTAACGGGAACAGGTTATCCGTTATTTTGCCCGTATAGTCTCCGTATTACAGAGATATATAATCTCTAAACACGATAAACAAATTTGCATATTTTGGAACAATGGTGATAACGAGATGGTGTAGATAATATTGTGATAGTAGTTCAAGTGAAGTGAGTGTTTCGATCGATAATAATATCCGTTCTATCAATGGAAAGCGTTTTTAAATGGGCCAGCAAGGTTGGCAGTGTTTAACCTCTAGGCCTGCGTTATCTTTATCCACTAGGCATTACTACCGACAGGAAGCGGTCTATTCATATATTCAAAAACATTAAGAAATTGACTCTTCATATAACATAGTCGATGCCTGTTTGATGAAGTAAACACTAAATAGGCCAAATCAGCTGATGATAACACGGTTGACTGCACTTGACTTCTCTGTGAACCTTATGTCAAAAGGCCAAGAAGCAGCAGGTTTAATGCCTTAAAAACGGTCATAGGTATTGAGAAATGTCAGTTGCGCTTGATAAGTGAACTCCAAATAGGTCACTTATTTGGAGAAATAGGTCACATCCACTAGAAGTATTGATTACATGTAGACTTACCGACGAAAAAGTCCATTTGTCGTCGGCTGCTATTAATTGGGCCTTGATTTGTGTGGACCCGGCGAAAAAGCCCGGTTGCTCAAAGCCCTATTAAATTTAATCTGCAATGAGATGACGTCACGTTATGTTAAAGTATTATTCCTAGCTCGACGTTAGACAGCTAAATTGGTATTAACGACTAATGGTTTTTTTAAAAACTGCCACCAGAAGTACAGCTTTGTCTCTTTTGTTAACAAACGACAGTCACATGACAATGATACAGCAGCAGCCGCCTAGTTCCGTATCTCCATTGACATACAACAATTAGAAGCGCTTGCGTTTATGCAGTTTTGTCGATTCACCGCTTCGCCTTGATAACATTATATAGTCCTGATCCCGATGTTTATGCATTTCCGAAATTGTCAAAAACCGACTGCAAACATTCCTCAATTAGGAAAAAAGTTATCTAATTACAGAAATCGTTTATATCGTTTATAAGTTTTGTGGTACTTATTTCATTACGCTTTTAAAGCGTAAACTATGTACCAAATATTTATATTGTCCAAGTTACCAATCACACTTTCATTATTTTCAATCAATGATATGACTTGCGAATAGTATAGACAAGCCCCATTTCGCCCAGCCGAAGTTAACCGAATTTTCACCATTCACTGATTTGTCTTTCGGGCCTTTTGATGTTTTCTCAGAAGGGCTTATCGCATTTCACCCTGTTATTGTACTACACTAATCCATTCAGTGTGGGTAATTGACCTCAGTAAGGCCTACTCCACGCAAGTGTAACACTGATAAGACAGTATTAATTGATGAGTTGGGTCCCTTATATACGAAATGTGAATTGTATTTGATTTCTGCATAGGAATTCATAGAACACTTTGGCACTTTACGCAGAAGTATCTCATCAAAACTGTCTGATTGTTCTGAAATGTGATTTTTCTAAGACATCAAAGGGTTGTGTGTTAAAGATAGAGTAATCGGGAATACCCTTGAAGAAGGACAGTTGACTGATTCACAATTTCCTATTTAAGATCAGATTTTACGGTTCTTTGGATCCGTAGTTTCTTGTTGCCATGGATACAGGACACAAAAACACATTCGGTATATTTTTCCGGTGTGTATCAAGAGAAGATTTTTTGTATTCTGAATATTGCTGAAGATATCACATTTGGCTCAGTGATTAAGTTGGAATTACATATGTTTAACCCATATATATGTTTTGCCTTGTCCGTTCATAATTATCTCCTGACAGTGAGACAATGAATTCTATGATACAAAAACAAATTTAACTATCAGAATTAGAATCTAGAAAATAAAAACAAAAAATAACAAAATTAAACAAATCGGAAGTTTACTAATTCTGTATTATAATATAGACGTGAACTTATTTCAGTTATCGTACAATTGAAAAAAAAACCTTATGTGAAATTAAGCATATGTAACATAATATTTCTGTTATAAAACAATAGGTTTTTAAACAGTATAGTGTTTTCAGTGCATTATCAATATGCAAGCACAAGTTTTAGTCAGCAAATAAGTCTAATAGCACGGTATCTGCTATTATCATTTTTAAAAGCAATATTGAATCAGCAATTAAAATACATTTGTACAGCGTGGATTTAGGTCTAAGTGTGTGTACATATGAACAGATGTTGAATAAACGGCTGTCGAGATAAAATTGTCCATGCACCAAAGAGTTCAATAAAAACTTGAAACGTTACAGACCGAGACGAGAACACAGAGAATGAAATTAATAATAACAGATGTTCGAAATCGACGAAGAGGAAGTTTAATTGAGAAGGAATGTTACACATTGTATTACTAGTTATAGACTGCCTTACATGTAGTAGTTTGTCTTATTAGACCAGATTAATAAATCACAGTTCGCGATATTTCATTCGCAGAAGCTTTAATAGTACACTGTATGGTTTTTACAAGATTCTGCACGGGATTTAGTTTTAGATGAAATTGCTTATAATAATTATTTTATGACATGGTCTATTCCTTAATAAAAAATAACTTATTCCCTAGGAGGAAACCCCACGTTCCCCTGTACAGTACAAATACATTTTTATAAATAAAATTGCACCTCTACAGGATTGCCCAATGTAGAAAAAAATGCAAGGGACAAGTTCCTGAATAGATCTGCATCCTGTATGTTACGGGTAAACTATAGACATATAGGTTTTATGGCAATGTTCGGTATAGAAAATATTTAATACAAATGTAGCAAACGATTTATGCGGTAAAAAATTACTGTCAAGTTTGATACATATATTGTATGTGTCTGATTCGATCAACGCCACATAGTTAAACACAAGACGTTTTAGGAAGCATTTGAAAAACGCTGGAAAAACTGAAAAAAATTAGTAGGGAACTAACTAGAGTAGAAATAACAATCATCTGAAGTGTTGATCTTTTGCTGTATACATGTGTAAATGTTCTATATAATGTGTATCTTCTCCTGTGTGACAAAAAGGCGTCTTAGTATGTGTTGTTTTATATAGGTCGTGGTTCTGCGATAAACGTGTCGACTTACTCATCCTTCTTCGATGCACGTTTCACGTGTTCCTGTCCATGTGCCAACCTCAGATATACCAGTAAGTCAGGCGGTATGGGTCAGCAGTCGAGCGGGATGCTTACAATATTTCTTCGTGGTTGTCCATCGTATTTGCACGAGATGAAGAAGACAATCTGTCCCCATATAAGTGAAATGCCCTTAAGTACGGCGTACAACCCCACTTAAACACACACACAACAGTTTTTTCTAGAAACAAATATCAGTAGATGAGTTTTGGAATTTAGAGCAATATATTTTACAAACTTTTTCACAACTACAGATTTTATGAGTATATCCAAACATATTTATTTTAATATTAAAGATTTCTCAATTCGTTGGCTTTTGCTTCTGCGCATGCGTAAACCAAACTTTAGGCCATAACTGTACCACTCAAACTTGGACCATAAGCCAGCACTAATTAAGACGTCGTCCAATAAATACAGACGGTTGATCCTCCAATATCTCCCATTAGGGGAGGAAGTAACATTCAGCCCGGCCCAAAGATAGACGTGTGACCACGAAAGCCAGTCGGATATTGAAGTAACAGTCTAGTTAATTATCAACAGGATTCTGGTCTTATTTACTGTAGCATTACCAGTAGGCCCCTGTGTATCTTCTTAAGTGCCATGTTGATAACAGAACAAACGTAGGGCGAGCTGTAGTAGCCAGTTTCACAAAATCTCGTGCGGCAAAACCTATCTTGGGATGAAATTATAGGCGTACACATATCTGACAGATCATAATGTGAAAAGTGGCCAAGGGGGAAGACGTGACAAAAGGCTACATTTCACGGTGTTTTTTTGAACAACTGTTAATAACTTGTGGAATTCCCCTTTTTTCGAGGACTTGATTGGTTAAGAAAAATGAAAGGTAAATAAATCTGACCAATCAGATCTGGCAACTTTCGATATAAGAAGGTACAATGATGTACCATACCTCAATTTCTACAGCTTCTAGACTTATAATTCTAACCCAGTTGTAGAATGTTCTCTTTGCTTATGGTACACACGATTAATTGAGTCCAGGTTGCGTACGATCTGATATGGTAATTTTCTTGCTGGGTGTTTCACACAACATTCTAAATCGGTGGCCGAATCGTTTTATGAAAGTTATCTGCGACTTAGCTTAAAAGACAAATGGGCCCGCGGCCGTGGCGTAGCTGGTTAGCGAATGCGTTTTCTAACGCCTACTTCGATTTACCTTTCACAGGATTGAGTTCGTATGTCGACCCTCAGGTATATATGTGAGTCACAAGATGTGGCTCCGGCAATCGCGGGGGTGGTTTTTACGAGGTTTCCGTCCGGTTTTCCGGCCACCATTCTAGGGTTAGAAACAGGGTGACGTGGACGATCCGTCGTCATATAAGTGAAATATCCTTGAGTACGATGTTAAATCCCAATAAAACAAACAATAAAAGACAAATAAATCTATTCCTTAACAAGATATCAAATGTGTCTTATAGTAATAATGTATTAGAAAACGATACGGTTTGCAGTTTGGCTGGGGGTTAAGGTCTATTTAACTAGAAATATAAACTGAGGAAGCGTTATCCCAAAATAACGAAATACAGTTATATCCCTGTAAACCGGTTGATATATGATGCAATTCGGCCAACACGTTTTATGAAGTAAAGCGAACATAGGCTTGAAATCGTGTGACAATATCAAATACATTGCAAGAATTTTTTGAACAATTATCGGAAATAGTTGACAGTTCATATCCCCGTTTTGTTTGTACCCCAAATAGGTTGGACATATTTTAGCGACATCATTTATACTTTGAACAAATTAGACTACAGTTTAAATTTATTGCTGTGCAAATCGGTATAACCTGGTTGTGTTTCTGTTCAGTACATATGGACGCGTTTCACAAATCTCCTTTAGTAATTCAGACAGTCGACTAAAAACTTCAGCTGTGACAGCTGGGAAGTTGCCACGAAAGTTAAGACGACACATAATCGATCACATCACGCAGATATTTCTGCTTTCCAAACATCGTTATCGACGTTTAATGTCAACAATTATTCAAACTGTATTTACCCGAATGCGTTTCTTTCAGTACAACTTTCCAGTTATATTCGAGTTGCACGCTACTTCGTCTAACAAAAAAAAAGATTTTCTTTCTTTCTGAGCATCCTCGAGTCAAAATGTGGCGATCGATTTTCTTTTGTCATTATAGGTTTTCTGCAATCCCTTGGATTATTTAATAGTCCAATTTCTTCTGAACCACCTGGGCATGTTATTAATGGTAAGCTAAGGTATTATTATTCCTGTCATTTTAAATGCTTCAAAATATATCACAAGTATCGCGAGGGATCATATATTTAACGGTTTGGGATTTGACCAATATACATATATCGCTGATAGCCTACTTCCTGTGCTAGATAAACTAATTCATCGGTTTAGCATAACAATGGCGGCATGATTTATTTTTGGAAATATATTGTGGCGTAACACAACCCTGAACATCATCTTACTTCAATCTACTCAATAATGAATCAAAGGTTTGATTAAATATTACACTGGACAGAAAACTGACATTCTTTCCCTGAATTACAATGTCGACTAATGGGTAGCCTGTTTGTGATATGTTGAGTAATCAGTGACGAGTAAAGCTCGTACAGTTTGACGACTGCCTGATTTACAATTAGAACTTTATCGCACTGAACGACGACAGGTAGCGGATTCCTGCTCTAGGTAGGTATGAGCCCTGTTAGGGTTTCAATGCATTCTCAGGCCAGCTTAACATAGTTAACTTAGTTTCAAGCGCTCTTTATTTTCTGTATATAGGATAAAAAAAGAAAGACTGTCAATAACGAAGAATATAAAAAGGTGGAAAATTCCGTAATATTGAGTTGATTGCATATATCAAGAGCTCATCACTCCTATAACGATTGCATTCATTTCAAAACTAAACATTTTGTCCTATTATTCATATATGCAATACATCGTTAAATGTCTTTTTCGCATCAGTTTTCTTTATTTCGCTTTATTTCGCTTCCTTAAGATTAGAAACCTGCGAGAAAGGAATATCCAACACCATATCAAAAAAGATGAAAAATTATAATCCTACTGGTGTTGCGTAGATTAATTATATATGTTCATATCGGACTTAAGCCGTATATTGTTTATGTCATAAATGATTAAATTTCAGCGTTATACATTCACGGGACATTTTTGTCATGTCTCCACGTGTGGGATACAATTTTCCCACGTTCTTATTGGTCACTTGGTGTTCATTGATATAATTCGACCATGGAATTGCTATAACTGACACGGACTATTTTACTTCACAACTTGGGACGGCGTCTGTACAGTTCCAAAGCAACAATGGCTGAGATGTAGGTTGGCGATCAAAGCTCATAATTATCAGTTACAATAATGAAACCTTGGCATCTTCAAAAGTGTTCGTGTAATAGTATCATCATGTAATTTTTGACAGGAGATTTACCATGTCTCGTTTTCTAGCCGACTTTCGATCCAGTCCAAATTTTCGTCCTCATAAACTGAAAGAGTGCAACTCAGTTCGATGTGTTTGGAAGTGTTCAAATGTCTTTATAAGGATTTGTCTATGGGTCAAAACTAATTGTTAAATAATGACACGAATAAAAAGTTATTTTTTGTTGTTTTCTATTATATTGCAGTTAAATAAATATTGCATATCAACCGGAACAGTTTTCTGTCCCACGAGTGCTGATCACTGTAATGCACGATTTACTCATACCCATATGTGTATGTACGAATGCGCGCCTTTCCTATCCCTCTACAGCGAAGCGAAAATATACAAATATTTCTGATTAAGTTACTACAAAAAAAAGCATTGATAGGATCAATAGAATGTCAAATTCGTGACTCGGCTAGTATTTTCCAGTTATTACTCGCCGGAGGCTCGGAATAAAGGAAAATTATACCCTCGTTTCATAAATTTGATATTTCCAGGTCATACATTACAGATGCTCTATGTATCCTAAAAGGAGAAATGAATGTTTCATTTAATAGGAGACTTACAAATCAAATGATGTACACTTTTGGAATGGGTTGTGTTTTATTCTTTTAAAAAACAACAGTATAGGCGATTCCGTTGATTTTTGAAAGTAGCTCCTGCTTATATTTAAACAAGTGGCACGTTACGGCCGGATAGGAAATCGATATAATGGCCGTGTCCCGCCGCGATTGCATTTCCTCATATTCGTTTGCCTATTGCTTTAAAGGCATACCTTTTTTGCCCTGTCTTAAGGTGATCCTAGGATGAAAACAAAATACATCGCGGATTTATTTTAACATTGATATATTTAGAATATATTTAGATATTAAGAATAGCCATGCTCGAAGAAGTGGTTTAACAGTCCCAAATCACGTATATATTTAAAAAGCAATCATACTGGCACACGGATGTAAATTAATTATAATCGATGAATTATCTCATGTTCTATAGATAACTCCCAGAGGCAAGTGTAATTAGATTTTAATCTCGAGTTGTGTAATCGGTAACATATAAACATCCCGGGAGAAGATAATCACCTTTAATTAGTACAATTGTGGGTATCTTGCTCGGTGAAGACCTGGAATAATGACAAACTGTGTATAGTTGGTGTGATAGATTAATTTGCCTTGTATAAGAGCGATCCAAACATTTGATACCAACGAACATACTAACAAATCTTGAAGCAGATGTCAGAATTCAAATATGTCCATCAACGCATGCGGAATTGTTTGTTCGGGAAGCCTTTTGTATGTGATTTGTGTATTATTGAATGAGAGTCTTGAGTTTCTTTTATGCTGGGAACGAAGAGTCAACACTTGACATACTAAAAGCCGGAAGCGTGCCTTAAAAATCCAAGCCAAGTCCTTTGTAAGCATGAAAGTGTGGTCTCAATCGATCGACGCTTGGGTAATAACGATCTGGTTTGATTTGATGTTAAGAATAATAGAACCACACACTATGCATTGCATATGAGGGTCTAAAATGTGGAATGTCCGAGATAAGTGCAAAATGTTTAAAATCGTCCATGGTCTTCACACTTAATAAATTTGATATGAATTACGAGTCATTGTCTAACTAGATCAGAAAGGATTATCGCTGGCTAATTAGTTTGCGAAAGTAAGTGCAGAGTAAGGACGTAATGGAGAGTTTGTATGTTAAGTTTTCAGTTTTTTTACGGAACCGTGGTTGTTGTACCGTTTAACCATGATAGATAAAAAATGTTTTGTCCATCAGTTTGTTAGATTTGCTTTAGTCTACTTGCATAGACGTGTATTGCCCAAGAGAAATTAAGTTTCGCGGTCTTTACCCGAATGAAGATTCATGGTCAGTCTGTCGTGACCCTGTGTATATCTCAGTTTGTTACATTTATTTTGGTCCAAAGAGAAAATTTCACACCTTTGAGCGGATGCAAATTATTGGTCGGTCTGTCGTGACCCTATGTAGATCAGATTGCTAGGGCGCTGGTCCTTCTGTACAGAGACCCGCGTTGAATCCTGTTGTATCAAGCAGAATTGTCTGTCTTTTCATAACATTTCCCTAGTCCGATCCAAGCGTTGGATGTTCATCACTCAATGGTCGGGCCCTGCTGTGATTGTGGTCTAATACATCGCCCAGTCGATACAAAATTGAAGACCTTTGATGTATACCATTGGGAGGGGAAGTAAGTTTCCCCAAACGCGATTGTCAAAAGTCTGTCTACTAAAGCTAAACGGATATTGAACTCGCTGTGCAGTCAATCGTCTAGACGCACAGTCTTGGATGTTGTTTACAACACTGTTCTTAACACCAATGGGACCATCGACGTAATGCAGTCTAGTGTAAATCGAGCTCCACTGACCTCCATAGTTCTTCTCTGTTTTGGGGAAAATTCATACATACTAAAAGATAATCGTTAATACAGAAGCTCTGTCGGATCGATGGGTCATGAAATCGATTATATAGTGTTTAAACTCCAGTGATTTCTTTTTACCTGAACAATCAATCGATTAAGCAATGTACCGCATAAATTCTTACCGAGTCATACACATTAAAATGATAACCGATTAACTCGATCATCACAACAGATATTTAAATATTCTTGATCCAATCGAGACACTTCAAATGTCGAGTATTGAGTTTCAAGTGGATAACTGTCCATATACTGAAGACTCTTAGATCCGAGTCAGCGCTGGACTTACACGTTAAAGGCGAGAGTAGACCACCTTGTGTAATTGAAATTAAAAGTTGCACGCTGATATTAATGTGACATTTATGAACATATTAACGATCTCTTAAGGCTTATAATAGTGTGATAGTTATGTCAATATCATTGTAACAATGTAATGATTTATATGCCAGTGTAGAAATGTATAATAGTAATAAAAAAAACAAAACAAAAAAAAAACAAAACAAAAAAACAAGTTTCAGTTTTTTTACGGAACCGTGGTTGTTGTACCGTTTAATCGTGATGGATATAAAGTGTTTTGTCCTTCAGTTTGTTAGATGTTTTTTTTAGTCCACTTGCATAGACGTGTATTGTCCAAGAGAAATTAAGTTTCGCAGCCTTTACCCGAACGAAAATTCACGGTCAGTCTGTCGTGACCCTGTGTATATCTCAGTTTGTTACATTTATTTTGGTCCACTTGCTAAGACATATATTACCAAAGAGAACATTTCACACCTTTGCCCGGATGCAAATTCTTGGTCGGTCTGTCGTGACCCTACAGTGTATGTAGATCAGATTGTTAGGGCGCTGGTCCTTCTGTACAGAGACCCGCGTTGAATCCTGTTGTATCAAACAGAATTGTCTGTCTTTTCATAACATTTCCCTAGTCCGATCCAAGCGTTGGATGTTCATCACTCAATGGTCGGGTCCTGCTGTGATTGGGGTCTAATACATCCCCCAGTCGATACAAAATTGAAGACCTTAGATGTACACCATTGGGACGGGAAGTAAGTTTCCCCAAACGCGATTGTCAAAAGTGTGTCTACTAAAGCTAAACGGATATTGAACTCGCTGTGCAGTCAATCATCTAGACGCACAGTCTTGGATGTTGTCGAAAACACTGTTCTTAACACCAATGGGATCATCAACGTAATGCAGTCTAGTGTAAATCGAGCTCCACTGACCTCCATAGTTCTTCTCTGTTTTTAGGACAATTTATAAATACTGAAAGATACTCGTTAATCCAGAAGCTCTGCCAGGTCGATGGGTCATGAAATCGATTTTATAGTGTTTAAACTCCAGTGATTTCTTTTTACCTGAACAATCAATCGATTAAGCAATGTACCGCATAAATTCTTACCGAGTCATACACATTAAAATGATAACCGATTAACTCGATCATCACAACAGATATTTAAATATTCTTGATCCAATCGAGACACTTCAAATGTCGAGTATTGAGTTTCAAGTGGATAACTGTCCATATACTGAAGACTCTTAGATCCGAGTCAGCGCTGGACTTACACGCTAAAGACGAGAGTACGCCGCCTTGTGTAATTGAATTTAAAAGTTGGAATTATTCGGAGACATCGGCTGGCAGGAACATGTAGACTGAGGATCGTCTAAGTTTTATTTTAAAGTGATTACTTTACACCAGTGAACATCTAGACACAGCTATGACACAAAAGGGAAAGTATTAAAAACTAATCGAATAAAGTGTGATTTTAAAAGGCACAATTACATTATTCAAACATTGTTACAAAGTAGCACCCAGAAGCCTTGATAAGCAAAGTAAGGCCTGGCGATATTTTCCATGGGACACTATCTTGAAAGTCCATTCCAGACCAATGCATTTTAAACTCCTTTCGTTGAAATGTCTGGTGTGTCTTGCGCAGTTGTGTAAATCTATGCATTGATCATCCGTCATAGTACCTTAGCTAATTTGACAACTCTTTAAAACACATTTATCTTCTTAAGCAAAACACAAAACACCTGAGCTCCAGAGGGTTAATAGTCTCGTTTCGCCAACTTTCACATCTTTTCCAGTCGCGTTTCGCCAACTCACCATCGTTCAGGGGGGCAGAAGACTGACTCAAGAGGGATACGGATCCCTGGTGGATTAAGAGGATTAAGTGACTGGATTAATCCACTACTTTTAAATATCACCTGAGTACATCTCGGCTAAATGTGTTAGTATGTCAAGAAAATGAATACTATGGCAGAACACCGCTCACTTCGAATGTATGGAATAATTACAAATACAGGATAACGATAAAGAAGGACGACTGGGCATCTTGGGAATGTACTGGGGCTAACTGTCGAGCCAGTATTTCTACGAAAAATAATTTACTTACACACGTTGGAGAGCATGCCCACAACCACGAAA
>JAVFBX010195222.1:0-12756 GCA_034783855.1 Mopalia kennerleyi
TGTGGTGGTCCTTTGACTCTTAGAATGTTGAACCTGTTAAAGTATAGTGCAACTTTGACCAAACTTTTGTCTCAAATACTTTTTGTTTGGAATTGTGCTTTAAGATAGCCTTTGGTCTAAGAAGTTTAACAATTTCATGAAAGACGAAAAGATGGTGGGGGATGAGGAATGGACAGTGGTTTGGGGTGTGGAGGGGAGGGGGGGAGGGGGAGTTTCAGAGTTGAATTGATATGGTTCATAACATCCATTAAACAATCGTGACTCAAAAACCTAATCTATCATACATTTAGAATCCGTCAATGCTTGTCTCTTTCTTGTAGAAATGTCTGAATGGTGGAAGCATTCTATTTCCGGTGACGTGTCTGTGTGTTAAGATAAATGAAGGCATTGTGTTCGACATGGACTGTCCTCATATCACACTCACAAACAATAGAATGAGATCCATCATATTTCCCTCCATTATCATGATTATGAGAGAAGACTTTATCACATTTCACCACCCCAGAATGTTCCGCGGTTTTACTCCGGTTATCTGTCGATGTCTTTTTGCATCTAACAAGCTAATTTCAAAATGAACAAATCTGAAAAAACATAAAATTAAGAGCTGCAGTTGATTGATTGATGTTTAACGCCATTCTGGGGCCTCTGAGGGACACCACAAGTCCTTTGTGTCACGTCTTTTTCTGTCGCAAGTTGTGTTTAATTTGGTTTGTTTCAAACATTGGCCTGACAAGCCATTGTATAAGTGAATATTAATAAGTATTTTAACTCGTCACTTGTATCAAAGAGGCAATCAAAACAAATGTTTATCATCAATGTTTATGCTTAAGATCTTGAGTGTTTTTGGAGAAAGAAAAATCCATTTACTAAGGGTGCTGCAGGTGGTTTCATTCATCAGTAAAACTAGCACCATCATAATATAAGTTAACTAACCTTCAATAAGCACACAACACCACCTGAGTGAGTCACATGATATGGCTCCAGAATTGCAGCGATGGTTTTTACGAGGTTTCCTCCCTGTTTTCTACTAATTATATAAGGAATGGTGTACAATCCGTCCTCATATAAGTGAAATACCCTCGAGTACGACATTAAACCCCAATCAATCAATCAAACAAACAAACAAAACCACCACACTTAACGCCAAACAAAATTCAGAGACTTACAAATAGATTGAGAGACCACTCTTAATTCCTGGTAATAGTAGAGAAATAAGACAATATCTGCCAATGACGGCTGTCAGTTACAATGAGAATATATTTCCGTCATTTCTCGCCAAAGTCGTAAAGACTGTTTCATAGTTATTGGATTAGCTATAGGAGCCTCTATTCAAGAAATAAGATACTGGTCTTGGACATTTATAGCCTTCTGTAATGACCTTATACATTCTTCAAATCTCTTATCTTTATTACAAAACTATTACTGATTCTACCCCAAAGCTAAGAGCTTTGAGTATTAATGACATTTTTTTCTTATTGCGACTAAAACACTATGTTAGACAAGAAGTTTTACATAAAACAGTTAAGTGAAACTATTGCATTCCAGAAGGCATATAATATCATTGATAAAATCATAAGTATTTTCTTTCCTTACGTTAAACTTTTTAGTAGTTATTTTATTTCCAATCCCCATTTTCCAATAACTTAGAAAACTTTGTAATTTTGTTAAAACTTCGTAATTTTGTTTCGCTTGTATCCACCAGATACTTTTATAAGTGTGTTCTATCATTACAAATTAAAGGCTTGTTTTACTAATTTATCTTACACCTTGTGACCTCAATAACTAGGTTTATATACACCAACCCGGTTATAATGATAAGTTGTATATTTGACTGGATTATCATTGTACTTAACGGTATTTCACTCACATGATTGCGTGCCAGTCCAATGGGTGAAGGAAACAACCCTGGGAACAAATAAAAACAAGACAGGACAAATACAGGATAATCAGAGGACGTAATACTAAGACATGACAAACAGATCGGCTTCATGTTAACCCTTACCTGTGAGATCACCAGGGCAACAGGAAGCTCCCAACCAACCAACCAACCGCCAGTAATAATGATGTTCTTGTAGAAGTAATATGAAGAGTAATATGTTGGGATATAGCTTATATCACTTTTATCCCCAATTTAGATAATACATAGGGTGTCTAATTCCAGCGGAGAGTAGGGAGAGAGCTTCCTGTTGCCCTGGTGCTCTCCTAACTAAGGTACAACATGGAGCCGATCTGTTTATGATGTTTTGTGATATCTTGTTATCGTTTGTTGCCAGTGTCATCGAGGGTGGTTTCCTTCACCCATTTGAGTGGCACACTGTCATATGAGTGAAATATCCTTAAGTATGTCCATAAACCCCAATCAAACGAACAAACTGTACTTCCAGAATTGTTATAATGTTATCCCAAGTCCTCCCAAACTAATATTTTTCACATTTCAACGGCATGAAATGAGAATGAATATGATGAGTTATCAGTATACATACATGTATATGCCTATTGTATTAGACTTTTATATTAGACTTTGCAATACTGCCATATTTGTCAGTTTGCCGACATAAATTCTCTGTTATAATTTGATTTCAAGAATCTTTTGTAACTTGTCTACCTTTGAGCATTGCAATAACTTTGATAGTTATATACATGTAGTTATTGAATAGCTATTTTTTAAAAACAAACTAATAATTTTTCAAGATACATGTAAGACAGTTGCGTTTGAGAAAATGTATTCTTTTTTGCACTTTGCAAAGTGAAGTAAAAAACCGTCACAGACTCACAGCTATCCACTCCCATGCAAAGTATTCATGGTTTATCTGCTAAAAGGCGGAGGCAACTACATGTATCAATCGATTTAGACAAATTTGGGACATATTTGGTCTGGGTGCTGCCCTGACTGATGAATTGTCAGCCTTTACTATTCTGATAGCGACTGTGCCAGGTTGATTTAGAAGTTTTTTTTCTCAATCCACATGTTTAGAATGAGAAGTACGCTGACTGTGGAAGTGATTGATATGATATTGACATTTTCGCTAATGGATGGCCCCCTCTGGACCCTCCCCCTGATAGCTTTGCTGACTTAGTATGGGCACCAAGGCATTCACTAGTCACCAAACTATTTTACTCTTTAATTAATATGGGAATTCAGACTTTTCCTTCAATTACTTATACGACTGGGCCCATGAATTGGAAAGCTGTTTACATCTGCATTGAAAGACCGAGAAAATTGGAAATCGAAATTGAATGATTTACATTCTATCCTCTTTTATTTATTGAGGAATAACGTATTTGTATTATAGACCGAGCAACATGTCATGGAGTTTGCCTTGGGTCCCAGTTGGGATTTGTCTATATTTCTCAATCTCTTTGTTGATTATGTGTCTGTAGAAATAATATTCAGTTGATGATTACTTCAACTTCTATTGGAAATATTCATTTTTTAAAAATAGATAGATTATCGGTTCCTTTGTTGTAAAATATTGATCAGATTAAGCAAATAAGTTTAAACTTCTGTAACTTTCCTATCTTATTATTAAAATACATTATTTTTCAAATAAGTTTTGTCAAGTTATTGTCAGGGGTATCTCCATTCTATTTAGAAAGTTTAAAAGCTTTAGGTTAACTCTATGTGTAAAAAGTCTGGCAATTTTTGAGTAATATGAAGTAATGGTGTTTAACAATGCAAAAACCAAAGGTTGAACTTCAGGTGTAAATTATTCAGTTGGGAATCATTCCAGTGCCACCAAACAAGAAAGCTTAACAAGTATTTTGTAGAACTGTTGGTTGTAGCCTGTGTGAGGCCCCAGCAGTGCAGTATCAAAATGACCTTTCACTAAATCCTTGTTGGCTGAAGACCCATATGTCATTATTAATTTTAACTTCAGGCTTAGAGTTTTAAGTATGCTTCTGAGAATCATTAATATTTCAATGGAACAAAACTCAAAACATTTAATGATTGTGATTGTCTGGCGTTTTACTGTCAATTGAAGTATAATTTCAACTGCCATATATTTATTGATTGATTAGTGTGTATTGCCAAGCCTGATAGTGTTCAGCTCAGATGTTGACAATAAACGCTAACAAAAGCCACAATCATAAATGGTGACGTTTCTTGGTATTTAAAAAGTTATATGTGTCCAGTGCTATGTGAAGAAAACAAATCTTTGATTTAAAAATATTCCTCTAACCCATATAAATGAAATAACTGCAAGCATGGCCTTAAACTGGACCCAAATAACCAGTTTTGGTTAGTTATATGGCAAAGTCCATTGCTATTTTATCAAGTTTTTTTATTGTTTATTGTCTGAGATTTGTTAGTACTGCTGAAGACAAAATGGTTTGAGGTAAGATTTGGTGTTCTCGTGGCTTCAGTTATTTATGTACCAGTTTAAATGTAAAGCCGTGCAATTTATATTGGCAAATGAAAAACAGACAATGAACAAAAGACATTGGTGTAATACAACAAGTTTGTTTAATATATATGTAGGCATCAATACAGATACTTTAAGGATTTTCATTCCAGTATCTGTGACCAGGTTTATAGCTGAAAGGATACTTCGAGCTATGCAGTTGTTTTTGTTTGAACCCTCTAGAGACATTTCTGTTGTTATAATCACATCTATTCAAAGACAATTGTGAGGGCCCCATGGAGTTGTCAGGATAAGTGTGACTATGGTTACAGCCATGTTTATACGATCTCTGATTGCTTCCTTGCTCATTCAATTACGCATTGGATTGCAGAACCATTTTAGAGATTCACAGTCACTGGACAACTTTATTAGAAAGTTTATGGATTACGGTGGAGATCTTGAGGTAGTTTCTGCAAGGTTTCTTCATCATTTGCTGCTTAATTATAGTTTTGGTTAAAACAAAATCTGGCTTTTCCTTGCTCACCCAATTGGGTGTTCTACTGCAGAAGCATTTTCAAGGTTAATGGTCACCTGGAAACTTTATAAGAAAGTTTATTGAATATGGTGAAGATCTTGTGGTAGGTTTTGCAAGGTTTCTGCATGGTTTGCAGCTTAATTTTGGTTTCACTAAGTTGTCCTGTAAGTGAAATGTTGCTACTGCACATGACATAAAAATCAAACATACAAAGCTGTCTCTCTGAAACTGAATGTCCCTATCTGCTGAAATATGCTGATCAAGTGTTGATGGCATGAAGTTATCTGAAATAGGTTGCAACGCAGTGCAGCTAGAATATTTACATTTTTGGGGATAGTCTTCAACCGAGCGAAACTAACAAAAACTTGTTTTCGACAGCATTAATCAGTGAAACTTATTGACTTGCAAAAGAAAGAAGAACATGTGCATCTTGATTTCACTGTTTTTTTCTATTGTTTTCAAGTTTCAAGAGCTTGTGCATGTAGTTGCAGTCACTTTCACCAAGTTCTGTTGTGTTTCGCTCAGCTCCCAAATATGTCGTATCTGTGGCTATCAGCACCTCAGTTAAGCATAGTTATGCAGTATTAATACTTAAATCAATCAGTTCCACTAGTGATTTAAACATAGTACACAAGACATGCGATGGAAGAATGAAAGACTCATTTTGACTGAATGTTTTAGCTTTATTTACCATCATTTATACTTAGCATTTATGGAACATTTATTTAGAAGCAGTGCAAAACACTTCACCTTTTATGGGTATATTTTATATGGCTCTTAGGTGTTATAAGGTGGTACAAGGAAAGTTCTTTATTTAAATTTTCTTGAAATTCATGAAAAATTGTAAAATTATACACAGATATAGCATTGAATCCATGCTAAAACCCCTTCTAACATAAAGGTGGTAATGGAAGTAATTGATTTGTTTATTGTTATTCAGATCCTAGAAGAGGAGATTGAACGTATATATTTACGCAAACAAACACTTTCTTTAGTTCCGGAGACTGTCTGGGGATTACAAAATAAAGACGATAGAGTTGTTATAAGTTTTTGTTCTGTTCTGGGTTCCAAAACATCTGTCTGTATTTGGGAATCCTTAGAAAGTTTGTGATTGCTGAGCTGGGAATGTTTGAAGGGTATCTTTTGATTGGATATATTTATGTGATTGACTACACGGATTGTTTGGTGGGGAATGGTCAGACTAATTTTCCTGACATGATTAATTTGATAGAAGCAGCAAAAATCACATGGATTTCCCTATCAAGTTAAGCTGCTGCTGGACATAATGTAATGGCCGATCTGCTGTCGTATTGTTATAGAAATAACTATAAGCTTATAGCTTAAAGAAAATTCTAACATTAATCAAGCCTAAAGATTTTGACCATACTATTCCCCCTGTTATACAGCTATCTTCAGGTTTCATTTTGCGTATGTTTGAACATTACTGATCTGTACTTTTTGTCTACTATAAGGCTTAATGGATACTTCATGATTGAATATCTTTTAAAAAATATGTGCTTTTATGTAGATTGTGATATAATCCAATCCTTTGTCATCGTTTCCCCTCAGCCCAAATACAAACTCATTCAAATATGTACATTTTCCTCGTATTATATGGAGAGCATAACAGCACAGGAGCTAATCATTATGATTTTTCGTCTAGCTCTGTTGTAAACCATTTGTGCAATTTTGTCGTGTGTGAATAATCATTTATTTTTTACAGCGACAGAGAGAGAAATGAAGAATGAGAGATAACTGGGAACAAAGGATAGTCAATCTTATGGAATCTTTTCAACATGCATGCCACCATTTTCTCCTGACCCTAGCACACGCATACCCCTGCTCCCAATTTTCTCCCATGGGTCGTTTCTATTGTTCTTCATTCGCTTTGTCTGAATATTGTTCTGGAATTTTAAACAGGACGACTCATTCCCTTTGTTATTTTGTCACATCAGCCATCACCTCTTGTGCTCTGTCGAGAATTCTGTCGCGTGTCACAGCTGGAGAAAATTCCAAACTCCAAGCATCCCCTCGCTACTCCTGATCGGGGGGTATCTGTAATAATTTGATGCAATCAATCTGGATTCATTTTGTCACTGTTATCGTAGCGGAATGGAGATTTTTCACTAATGAAAGCTTTTGCTGATGGAATGAGAAGAGGGTGGGGTTTAAGATTCCCCATCTAGTATGAGCACCTCTGGAATGAGATTTAGGTGGTTCTTTGTCTTGGCGCGTGTGCTAGAGACATTTGTCCCACCCATCGTGACACCCTCTTTTTCCACGTGTAAGGCTATTAGACTGATAGCTGCTCAGTTTTGATGGAATTCGCGACAATTAGGAAAATTTGGTTTTTGTTGTCTGTCCCCAGGGATGACAAATGCCTGAGCTGTTATCAGAGTTGAGGATAAATAGAGGATGCTCAGAAAAGTTTAAATGTTGTCAAAACTGCTTCATGCTGCCCATTATCGTTAGGAGATGGATGTCGTTGTCCGCTTCAAGTCTTTTGTTTCCTGACGACTATCCGCACTCCATCCATACTTTTAAAGCAAATTACAGGGGACAGTCGTAAAAAGCCTCCCTAAATTAGTCCAATGCCCTGTGATTACGTCATCCATCTTGCACCTCTTGAAGTAAAGTGACATTCAAAATAATTCCATCAAGCAAGTCTAAAATCCAACAATTGTGATGGAAAAGCCTACGATATGTCCCATTTGTGTAATTGTATTTTCTGTCTGTTACATAATTTGAGCCAATTCATTTTGAGATACCCTTTGTAAAACAAACAAAAAAAGGGAAAATTGACCGATTTAATTAGAAAAATAAACATATCAAATTTTTTTATAAAACCATTTAAATTATGCCACCTCATTTTTTATATCAGTATATATAGTCTGGTATAATTTGTCAAACAGATTCACAATAAATTCAATATTTGTTCACCTAAATTATTGCTAATTTGGACCGTCATGGATTTCTGTTTACTTGGCATTAGACCATAGACATATGTACAATATTGTTGCTCTTCTTTGTTCAGTTGTCATTTTAAATATGGACAAAAGTTAACATCTTTAATTATAACAAAATTACAGTGTACATGTATTTCTTTCTGAAAAATATTAATTGTTATTTTATTTTATCAATATTGTTGAAAAATCGGTTATTTTGCCTTTTTTAAATATTTATAAATCATACCTTGATAATTACAGGTGTGAATGGACAACATTGATAACATTTTGGTGCACAAGAAAAATAACGTTTAATCAGGGTCATTCTACCGTAAGCTTTTTGTCAATGTTGTTGAAAAATCTGCTATTTTGACATTTTTATAAATCATACCTTTTACCGTAAAACATGATAATTTCAGGTGTGAATTACTGACAACATTGATAACATTTCGGTGCACAAGGTAAAATAATTTTTAATCAGTGTCTTAGCTCAGACAGTTCTGGAGCGCTGGCCAGAGACCGGAGTTCAAATCACGGTGGAGGCAACCAAATGTTCTTTCTCTATAATAAAAATAGCTTACAATTCAGGTGTGTATTATTATAAAACATCAAAATGTTTTATATGCATGCTCATTTATCCCAGTGCTTGGTTGGTATTGTACCTGTCCTGTGCACGTTGCCCTGTCCTGAAATATTTAACACTTCCTGAATAGTGTCATTGTCATCGTTTGATTTCAATAGGTCGTTGGATGGCATACATCTAATGAATCATGAATGACTAATATCAGAATATGGACAGATTTACCTGGAGGTAATATCGGAATATGGACAGTTTTACCTGGAGGACATTAATCTCACATTCTCAGATGTAGGCAGATTTGAAATTGACAGCTCTCTGGCTTAATATCATCATTATTTCCTGTATGCAAAAGATCTTCATTTATTCATAGTTTACCGTCGGTCAGGGATAGGCGAATTGACGGCAGCCTAGGAAACACACACCGGGACAGAGATTAATCTAGGGCTGGCAATGGGGTGTCAGCCGCACTTAATAATGCTTGATTTGTCTACTTGCAATAAGCAATTCCGCCCATCTTTGAATATGCTCTCGGCTCCTCTAGGCTACATATATACATACATACATCCTCCCTTATGATGCTCCCCTGGGCAGTGAAATGCTTTTATCTCTGTTATATTTACCAGTGAAGCACATGTAACTGCCCAGTTGACTTTCCTATTGTATCTTTATCGGAACCAAATTGGTGGCAGACTGACGGACCATTTTTCAATTTTGATCGGCTGTTTTATTCATCAGATGAGTGGATAGCAAACTAGCATCATGGGAGCCTCTCGATTCAGTTGTAGGTTATGGAAGTGTATATCAATATAAATTCAGAAACAAAGTGCTTTCGACAGTTTCTTTCCTCATTTCGTAAATCTTTTGCTCATATCCAAGAGCTTTCTTGGCTGTGGATCAAAATACTGTGCCAAATAATCTGGTTTGTTATATGTTATTCATTTACCCTTATGAAATATATCCTTCACGTTTGGTCGAAGGCCAGATAATCTGCTTATACATATGTATTGTACATTTATTTAATTGAATCATCACAGTATCAGTCAATTACGTGGTATTTATGAGAAATTCGATAAACACTTACATTATGTAAGAAATGCTTTTTTGAGAACTTTCATTATGAATTTTACATTGACTAATTTCTGGGTGTATAATTATGTCCAACGGTCTTTATTTGTCGTGTTTGTCCACAATGAAAAACTCAACGTCTTTTGCATTACATCACATACTCTTTTGTTGCAAATAACTATGCAAATACTTGCACAACTTTGACATTTCTTCCAAATTCCAATCATCCTGACGCAATAGTATTGTCATTGCCGTTCACCGTCACAGCCAGCCTCTTAGGATCTTGTTTGATTATCATTGAAGAAATGTAGATGAACCTTAGAGAAAGTTCACGAACTCTTGGAATAACAGCGACTCTCTAAGAACAACCGCCACTGATGAATCATCCTGGAACATAAAACGTGTGCATAATTTCCATTCCTCTTTGACATTTTTCTGCTGTCGCTGTCATCAGGTTTATCTCGAAGAGAAATTCTTTCACTGTTCACCCATCGTGTGTCAACTGTAGTTAAGGGAACCACGTCTTTGGGAAGCCATTAAAAATTAAAAGGCAAATCGTTGATTGTGTGCCGGTGATTGTAATTAATGTTCTTGCTTTTTGATTGGGTTCTATTGACGGAATGTTTTATGGGTAATCTCACAAGACAGGTTTTCATGGCACGAACGTGCACAGCAGTTGGTCTCCCGTGACCCTTGTTGCGCTTTTGTCTAGATTCAAACATTTTAAGTATAATTTTACGCTTGCCTAATCAAGTTCTAATTACAGTCGAATTCACCATAGAATATTACGGTTAGTTTCTGGCAGTTGTTAGAATTAAAAGTGTGGTGAAGTTTCACGGGATTAAGTTTCCAGTTTCAAATTGGCAGTCTTGTTTAACATCCCCGGAGACCTATCACATGTAACATTGCATGCTGGGATAGGATTAGTTGGCTGGCGTGTAAGTTACAGATAAATCTGTAATGACACTGGTGTCCAGGATTAGCTAATGTGCTTCCCACCGCTGTGGCATTTGAGTGTAAGGGATTTTTGTGCTAAGTTATTCCATGCTTAACAGTTGTTTGTTGTAGGCTGGAATTAACTCTAAGCTCCAGAAAGAATACTAAATAAGGGCCATAATATAACTTTTTCTGCAAATGAAACATGTAAGGATATTTGTATGTAGGCTACCTATGTATGTTTATCAAATTTATTATCACTTTATGTATTTTTTTTTTTATGAAAGATTACTATTATTAGGCATGCAAGCGATAAACTGACGATAATTAAAGGGTGCTGTTTTTCTATTTTTCTTCATGAGACCAGCCTATTTAAAAAAACACACACACATGTTCAATACGCTATTACAACCAGGCCTGTGCTGTAACATTTCGCGGCTTAATCTTAAAATCTGTTATCCAAAATTTTGATAAAACTCTTAACATGTGCATATGCCGCTGCTTTGCTGATTTTTTAAACACATTTTATAAATGTGCATTTACGAAAAATAAAGCTAAAATTGCTTTATAATTCAGACTGTATTGATGATCACATTGACAAAATTTGTCAAAACCAGTAGCAAAATGCAAATTTAGACAAACACTGCAAATAATTTGGAAATTTATAAATTGGCCCTCCTAAAATAAGTTTGCATAACCATGGAAAGACTCTGTTTGATTTTTTCACCCCCTTAACACAGGCCTGACAACCAATTTGCTACACCATAAATGTACTTGCAAAGCACTATTCACACAGGAAAATAAACTTAAAACTCCAATAAAAGATGACCGTGGATACATGATGATACAATATTGTACCTGTGACAAAATATCTGTACAGAAGGTGTGTATATACATGTAGGCCCTATACTAGATTTACATATGATGATAAATTTTATAAAAAAATTGAAAAAAAAACAAATGTCTTTATATAAATTATACATGCAAATGAAACTGTTAATATACATGTATACATTGTATTCATTATTTCTTTAGTATGGTTTTATATTTTTAGCACTTAATGTTTGTTGCTAAAATGCTTTTGCTTTTACATGGAGCAATACTGGTAACAAAGGATTAATATTCAGCTTGTCTTAGAGAGTTTGAGAGATAGGAGTTAAGAGTTTAATTGCAACACTTTAACAGGACATTGTTTGAGCTTCCTTCAATAGTCTCATGACACAGATATAGCCGGTACTCCCAGGATGTGGAGTCTTAATTTGCAGTCTGCCACTCAACATGAGATGATGGTTTCCCAGAAAGTGGACGTTTGAACATGCCAGTGCTTGCTTTTCTTCCCGCGACACTGCAATACAATTTTCTTGTCCAGCCTGAGGCTCCTAAGCTATTGTTCCAAGTGACCTGGTGTACTGGTTAATTCTATTGACTTAATGAGTATGGCGCCGGCGTTCAACAACACGTGCGCTCAGTCGATTGAATCTGTGGCCACTTCGCTGCAAAACTGATCATAAAAGGGGACTGAGAATAGAGAAGAAATGGCGAGGTCTCCTTAAACAAACTGACCAGAGATGAATTCATTGCACTGAATCCTGCCTGTGTCAACATCGTGGAAATAAAATACGAGTCATTGCGTTGAGAGATACCATAAAATGATCAATTCTACCCTGCGGACCATCTGCCAGTTTATTGATTGACGGCAAAATATAGTTTATATTCGGTATTTAAGTCAGCCAAGTCCTTTCTCCGGAACAGTGTATCAAACCCTCACACATTACACTGAATTGGTTTCCAACAGCTTTTGTGAATCATTCTTCATTAAATATGACAGCCTTAGGCTATCTTTTAACTCTCGTAATGAGTTAAAAAAATAATCTTTCCATAATGCTAAAATATTAATTTAAATTTGGCTATTATTTTGGCGGCTTGTTTATATGGTTTGAGGCATGCTGTGTCATTCAAATTCCACTGCCTTGTAGACTGTTCTAGTGTTTTAGAATGCATGTTATGTGCCTCGATAAACTTATTGGTAACTCTGCGACTGATTATTTAATATTTCACCAGACCCTTCAGCTACTGAATAAAACAATAAATCGTACAATATATCAACCATTGTGACCATTTGTTTTCACTCAAACTGTATCCTGATCACTAGTCTTTTTATCTTAGGCTGTTGAAACTTGCATACATTCTATTCCATAAGCAGATATGGGACGTTGGGGAAACAAAATAAATAAATAATTGGATCTATGCAAATTCCACATAATATTTCTTAAGGAAAGCACTACATCCATGTGAATGATAGCAAAAGCACCATTCGTTCAGGGGGGGGGGGGGGGAGGTGAGGGGCATCAA
>JAVFBX010195233.1:0-13044 GCA_034783855.1 Mopalia kennerleyi
TATTAACAAACTTTGATACATTTAAAATCGTAGCGATCTGAAATAATTGATAAAAGCTAATTTTGGGCGCTAGTGCCTCTTGAATTATAAAGTGTGTGACACATATATTCGAGAGAAATAAAAAAATAAGGGAAGAGATAAAAAAAACTTACTAAATGTTTGGATTTGTCCCTGTCTATAAATTATATTATATGATTAGGTCTTGAAACGAGCTATCAAATTCAAAAGACTTCACAGGACCGTATTGAGCATTTTTTCTTCCGGTCATTAGAGTGTATGATCTTTGCATGGCTGACGTCTTTTGGGCCCTCTGCGAAAAGGCCGTCGCCGCCACAGGGCCGAAGCAGGGAGAACCTCCAAATGAGATAACGACTATTGCTAAACCTGGGATTACAATATACAGGGATATGTAACAGCAAGCTTTAACCTTGAATGGCCGATGAAATCACGAACACTCTCGCAGAGCGCGGGAACTAGCTCTGCTAACTAAAAAAATGGCGGCCGATTAAAGGAAGAGAAGGCGATCGGGTCAAACCCCTAAGGCTGTTTTTCATCCACCCCCTTGTCAACCATGAAAATCTGCCAAAGAGATGTTAATGCTTGTCAAATTCCATTCACAATTCAGATAAATTAATATTTCGATTACTTTTTTACACTGAAAAAAACTGCGAAAATCAGTTTTATTTTTGACCAAGTCATACTGGGTGTGAATGGATTCAATTATAATTGTTCTATCGCCTACCTGGCATTAAATATCATTAGAGCAGAAATTAATACTCGTTCTTATATATTCACAATTCTTGTGATATTTATCTGCTTTTGCGGACCTTTAAAACAACCCAATGAATGAGGGAGACTATCATCGGGTATCTATTACCATAGTAATGCGCATTGACAACTGTCAAGCTCACAATTTCACCGGGCTTTTTATGGAAACGGACGAATGATAACGATATTAAGAACCTGATTTTTGTTGACAAGTTGATTGGGCCTGGATAAGGCCGAGCTTCATATCTCTGTACGTGTCGTGATCCCAGGCTAAACTGTCTGAAACGGATCTACAATGACAGGAAAGTCAAACTGAATGCTCTGCAAGGGGTTTGTATTGACAAGGTTTCTATGCTTAGGCTTTGCCAAGTTATTTTCGAACAGGACAGTACTATGAATTAGCACCTGTTTTGTTTCTAAATACAGTTTTTACAGTTAAAAAACAACCCTGTGAATCCCGCTTTTGCTTTGCAACAGCGGCGGTCGTATCACACAGAGCCTAAAGCCCTGCTTATGTCACACTGTGATTCGATAGAACTAACGGCAACTGATCACAACTGAGCACTTATGTCACAAAACACCTCGCACGTCAGAGACTAGAAGCAACTAAAGCCCCGGTCACAACCCACCGGGCGTGTTTTCAGTCCCTTAGTGTACTGGGGGTGAATCCGTAGCCCGACCGAAGCGAAAGTTCTTCGTGCACTTAAAGTGTTCCTTAATCCGTACTGAGACGGTACTCACCACGTACGGGTCCCCAAATGTTGCCCACGTTTTTGCAAGTAGACAGCACGCACTTAAGCCATGCTTATGTCACACTGCGATTCGATAGAACTAACGGCAACTAATCACAGCTGAGCACTTATGTCACAAAACACCTCGCACGTCAGTGACTAGAAGCAACTAACTGGAACTAGTTGGTCGCAGTCGTACGAGCGCTTATGTCACTTGCGATTACTTGGAACTAGTTACGATCAGTTGCAAGTGGACGTAGAAAGTAGAACATGCGCGACTATCTGGAACTGGACGGCAACTAGTTGCAGATAGACGCAGCGGAGACGCAGATGCGCTTATGTCACAGTCGAAGCCATGACTGATCAGTTGCCGTCGATCGTCAACTGGTCCACTGGAACTGATCAGAACTAGCTCTCACTCGACGTAACTGCGACATAAGCTAGGCTTAAGAGATGTGTTTGTAAATAGATCTTAATGTCGAGTTGTTATGGATAGCCTACAGACATCAGGAGTTAGAGAAGGTATTGACCAATACAAAGGTATATACATGTGATATAAATATGTTGCAAACAAGATATTTGGTATGATAATAATAAATCAACCTGCAAACTGGTATTTTAGAGAAATATATATCAACCAATTGTTAAATGTAAATATATATTTGTTTATAAATGCTGAAAATTTAACTTGATTAATTGTATTAACAGGGTGTCATTCTTTTTTTCTAATGTTGAATTGATTCGTAACTTTCGCATTGAAAGAGTAGACTTATGCCAATAAAAGGTAGGTCGTGTAAAAATCAATTTGTTTTCTTTTCAGATCTTATATGTGTCGATGAAGTTCTGACATCTTTACAAGCTCCTAGTAGTCCCTGCTCTAAATGTAGAAAACCCTGCAAGTAAGTGGCACGTTTGTGAAATAAACCTGCAGCCACTTTCCCAGAATATCGTACGACAATAAAATCTTAAACAATTATTTTACGCCCATCACTCAGAACAATAGTGGTCTTACTATATAGTTGATGTTTTCTTTAAACAATGGCTCAAAGAGCATAAGATGTTTAAAAAAAGTCTTTCTTTCATCTTTTGGATTGCTTTCATTCCGCTTTCCCTTTTTTTATATACAAAGCTTTTTCTTGCCTTTACCTTACACATTTTCAAATTCAAATCATAAAATACAGAGTCAGACCACTATTGGCCTGAAGGGCTCAATTTAACATGAGGTAATTGTATCGTGCATTTATTTATTTAATGTTTTTTTTTGGTCGTACGGCATTTTGTGCAAGTACCCCAGGGACCGGTTGCTCGAATTGCTATTAAATTTAATCCCCTATTAGATGACGTCACGTAATGCTGCATCTCTATGTCTAAGTTAACCAGTTAACCAATAATGTCTCCACCTTTGTATACGCATCCTTTTATAAACAATCCTGAACTCGTCTTTTGTATCAAAACCCCACTTCTCAATGAATTTATTTCTCCGGCTCTATTTAAGGAATGTTTGGGAGAACACTTCTCAGTTTGAACAAATTCTCGTTCAGAAAATTATGCAAGAATCCAAAGTGCTCCTTGTATTCACTTTCTTAAAGACACAAAAGGTATAATGTTCTTTGATTCGTTTGCAGCGAGACGGTTTATTCGCAGTTCATCTCGAGCACGTTCTGGCCATCAGATGTATACGAGAGTGCTTTGAGACGTGAAGTCAACGCCATTGCCGATTCGTGGGAAGGTATCACAGATATATATCTCTCGACGCCAGAAGAAAGTCGGTAAGAAAATAATCAGCATATTAAATTTTATAAATCTGCCTGCCTTGAATCTTTTGGCCAAAGCCCGACGCTGCTTGCCATTCTTGTAGAATTGTTCCATCTGCCATTGCAGTGAAGTTTAGTCAGAGTAAGCTTTAGGGCTATAAAGGGCAAGGTTCAGTGTACATTTTAGGGTTAGGTTAAGTGTTAATTCTTAGCCGTTTTAGGGTTGAGTGGAGTTTTATGTATGGTATTAGTGTTAGGTTTAATGTTGGTTATTGCAAATGTTATATTGTTTTGTACAGAGACGGACCCATTCTCCAGCGGTTCCTCAAAAGCGGTTGAATTCCGTTGGTTTTATAGTAACGTCACACTATAAAAATGTGTGTGACTTCATTTAAAGCGTCACTGAATATTGTAACGACAGAGAGTTCTTTTTCAAAGATAAACTTACCTCCCCTGCCGAGATTTGATACCCCAAATGGGCTCCTCTGTCTTATGCTGTCGCTATCAAATGCTTTCTAACCACTCAGTATAGCTTTTAGCGTTTCAACGCGTACCGAAACTTCGGGACGAACCCGCGGCATTAGGACGCAGGGAGTCACGTGACGGAGGTCTTTTTTTCGCCTTACTTTTACTAAAACATCTTTAGCAGCTTTAAAATGTGAAAATGTGTAATGTAGATCAAACTAAATTTAAAGGTGAACATGAAGCCGATCAGTTTGTGATGTTTTTGTAATGCGTCCTATATTTGTCCCGCCCATCTTGTCTTTGTATATTGCCAGTGACATTCGGGGTGGTTTCCGTCATAGCTTGGCCTGGCAAACTGTGATGCGAGTGAAATAACCTTAAATAAACTCCAATCAAACAAAGAAACAGAGAACACCATGTACGTAAGGAGCACGTTCTCAACATCCACTACCAGATGGAAAATCGTTTAACAACATATTCTGGCTCGGTTGTTTCTAGCGCCAGTTCTAGCCTCGATGGAGGCTAACAACACTTTTTTATTCAAATCAACATTTTGTTTATTATAGTATCTTGTGTATATATAACACATATTGAGGTCTGCCTTCTGAACGTTCCTACGTTTGGCTGGAGTTGATGTTTCCACTACTGAAAATCTGTGCGAGTTTTATTGAAAGCATACATACAGACGCTGGTAAAATATACATAAAGCATGGTTGTATTAACCAAATTAATTTGAAATGCAGTATCAAGCGATGTTTGGGTTCAAAATGTTAGCATCATAATGGTTTTTATATATTTTTATGATTTTAGGAAAAATCTTTTGAAGCTGAACGTATTTTATGGAGAATTATACGTCCAACAAATCACAGAAGAGGTTGCTTATTTGGTAAGACCCTTAGGTGGATTCGGTTTCTTTGTTTGTTTGATTGGCGTTTAACGTTCTACTCCAGGGTCTTTCACGGATTGTCCGCTTCACTCTGCCCCCCCCCCCCCCTCCCCTTCGCCCACCCCCGCGATTGCCGTAGCCACATTATGTGACTCACATATAGGCCTACCCGATGGTCGACAGACAGACTTGATCCTGTGAATGATACATCTAAGTATGGTTAGTAAGCGCGCCCGCTAACCCCTGATCTTTAATATGTTTAATTGTGTACCATGAATGTTTTACACGCTTTGAGCCTGTGTTGATGTGAAGAAATCCATGTGTTAAATATTTATTGACAAGCCCAGTGTTATCTACATATCACCAACAGTTCTTATTTATGCGTTCTTATCTTGATGTTCTTTTCAAGATTATATATGTGTTATGAGACTGCTCAACAACTTCCGAATCGTATTTTCAAAATAAATGATCAAACCATCTTTTCTTTGGTCAAAGCCTCTAAGGTAAAAAAACGGCGATTCCATTTGATATCAACGCTGTGTCTTTTTTTAATTGCGGGTAGTTATAAAGTTGACGCCCTTGTAAACGACTCACCTTTTTATTACGGTACTGAAATTAAGAACTAGAAGTTTGACTAGACAGATTGATATTGTGAAATAGATGTGCAACTTTGCTTGATGTTTATCTCTCATAAATAGACTTTGGGCTTTCTTTCTATTTCGCGTTCTTTACGATTTTCTCAACAGCCATCTATTTGGGGGGTTAACAGTTTAACAGCAAAAAATAATAGTCACAACATCTGCGCCAGAAACGGTTTAAGAGGGAACTTAACTTTTTACAATGGAGAGTTCTACCAAGGGAAGTAACTCAAAAAGGTTCCGGGCCAGTATATCGGAAAATAGTGACTGCAACAAACCCATGCATAAAATAAGGAGAAATTTAAATGAGGTCTAAATTTTATTTATATAAACTTCAATAACACAGATAATCAACATTTTAGTTATTTTTGTATTGAACTTGTTTTCACAGATTGAGCAATTCGCTAGCGACATCGGGGGCCAGCTTGGACTCTGGGCAGGGATATCAATTTTATCATTGGCAGAGCTCGTGGAGCTATTCATCACGATGTTCCAAATTATTATCTTTCGACTGAAAAACACGTCTCGTAAAACAGCATCGCGAGACACAGATCAACCCTCCTCTAATCCAGATAAGCCGCCTTTCCCAGCTTCATCTTTAATGAGACTAGATGAAATATAGCTGATGGTTCTTCATTTCTATTACCAATGTTCTTATCTGAACCATTTGAATAAGACGACGGAGATTGTATCGGTTCATATGTCAATACGTAGATTGGAGCTCTTCTTAAGACGGTTCCAGGTTAGTCAACGATTTGTTTGTTTGTTTGATTGGACTGTAACCTCGTAATTATATGACGACGGAATGTCCACTTCACACTGCTTCTTGCCTAATTACGGTGGAACACCGGGAGAAAATCTCGTGAATATGATCCCCGCGACTGCCCGACCTACATTGTGTGACTCGATGATATACCTGGGGGCTCGAAAGACAGGTTCGAAGTTGGATTAGTTAGCACACTCGCTAACCACTTAGCCACGGCCGCGGGCCCTTTATTCGTTGGATAAAATCCACCCGATAGCAATGGCAAAGTTTACCGGACAGTGGTAATTATGTACAAAGGGACCAAGTGTACAAAATTAGCTTCGTGTTGCCCGGTCACCAGGAGACCCGCCATAGCGCATGAACATCCCATCCACCCGCCTTCACTTCTGCATGATGGGATCGACTCGCGTAGCAGTGTTTGGAACAAATTCCATCATATATGCTGATAATCTTTTAAACACCATATTGTTTGAAATGAATTCACCACATCCTGGAAGTCCCGGAATGGCAAGTTTCATAATTTATACGACCACTGATCAACTTGGCATGATATATTCAGAGAGGCATTTATCTTATTTTACACAATGAATATATTTGAAAAGTTCCTTAGCTCTTTGAGAGCTAACATATGCAACTTGTGCAACTATTTATTATTTTGACAAAATGCGGCTTCATACAAGGCTGCGTCCTGCGGCTGCTTTATATAATCTTTCTTTTTTTTTACTGTTTTAAAGAAACCGTCACAATATGTTCACGAAGAAAGATAGGAATGGTTAAGAACGGAGAATAGAATATCTCTGCCTTACAACAGACAAGGATGCTCTGTAATTGAAGTAGTTAAACATCACAAAAAGATCGTAAAAGTCATTCACCTCTATATCTGTTTATACCAATGTTTACATAAAAACTAACCTGATAAGATGTCAACAACAAAACAGTAGGTGCTGAAAGAAAATGTCAAATTCTAAAAGTCGAAGGTTTATGCAAATGAATACAGGAATGGTTGGATGTTGCTTTAGATCTGCATGTAACGGATGGATCCCGTGAATTAGTATTGGTGTTCTAAGCTTAACTGTGATTCAAAAGTGTCAATATACTTATACGTAGCTTTAGTGTTTTAGACATGTGCAATAATGATATATAGCTATGCAATTTCTGGAATAACACTTGGTGTTTTGTGCTAGAACACAACGTTTCGATACATTTAAGGATACTCTAACCCCCCTAATTCAGATTTTTAATATCTTTTTTCGTTTTTCAGATAAAGTTTTAAGAAGTTAAAATTTCCGTATTTGGACTATTTTTTTTTATTTTTGACCGTTAACACAATATTCAAAGAAAACTAAAACAAACAGGAAAAAACTGAATGACCGTTTTTTGGTTCACATACTGTATTACATGTTGATGTAAAATTGAAGAGTTGACATAAATGGTGTAAAAGAAGTAGCAATTTGAAAAAGAGGTAGCAAAAATTACTTTTTATGCAAAAAAAAAATTTCTGTACGTTTTCGAAATTTATTTTTTACCTATTATTGTTCTGCAGACAAAGACGATTCAGAATATATATACATGTGTTGCAAAGTTCACAGTAGTTTAGAAGTAAAATGGCGAAATGTAAAAACGCTTTGTAGGGGGGTTAGAGTATCCTTAAGAGTAACAATTTTACAAGTATAAACTTGATGCGTAGACAGTTATATATTGTTCAACGCAAATAATTATTTTTCTTGTTCTTCGAATTGGAGTTGTGCTAATTTAATTTTTGTTGTGTTGAATATTACAATGTGTAAAACCTTGTGATCAGAATTTTATAATATCATGGATGCATTGGGTTCAAATTAAAGAATTTACGGTACACATTATTTATAGGTGTATTCATGTTGTGTAATACCGTGCATCTTTCACGTGTTAATCACATGAACTATTTGTTATACACTATATTATAGCGTGCAATACATATGTATAAAGTTGAAGAAATAAATGTTGTTAATTTTGGCCATGACATTTCGGCAGTTTGTGTCATACTATTTAAAAAATGTGTAAGTATTAAAGATAAGCACGTCCTCACATATATCTCCTCCCATCACAGCTTGTTTCTTTTTTGGGCCGAGATGTTTAAATAAGGTGAGCTTGTTGTTTTGTGCTGCATCAAAAACAGATCAAATACTTGCAGGGAAAATCGTGGGGAATGGGCTTTAACCCGAGTATATACTTACATTTAAAAAAATTTGATCTGATATATTCGTGATTCGGGCGTGCGCCTTCTTTATATATTAATTCATTTGTAGTGATAAAAGCAAACGAAGCTACATGTTTGTCCATACATATTATCGACAGGGCGGCTACTCTCGAAGCTAGCGAATAGCTAGATCGCCTGCTGGAGTTACTGCCCTTTGTCCGATTTCACAGTCTGGCATAAAATCTTACAAGGCATTCAACTTGTTCCGCGTGTTGTCCGCCCAGTTCAATCCAAACTATCGCTGTCAACACTTTTGAATGTTCTTGTATTTTGGCCAAAGAAATAACAAACAAACAGGGGGCTGCATGTGTGGAAGACCTACTTGGTAAAATTAGACACACGAGATCTACCAACTAGTGTTCAGTTTGCGATATACATTTAAATACAGTTTTTCTGATATGCTTTAAAATAATGAGTGCATCGGGCTGATTAATGTTTACCTCACCGATTTGCAAGAACGGCGCAGTTATAAGCCGGGGGATACAGCATATAAACTCACAAATGTCCATTTGTAAATTTCTATCACTGGTGAAGTCTAAACTGCCAGCATGAACATCTTCAAAAAGATTTGTGGGAGTAGAGGAAGTATCCTTGACGGCCAGCACAATAATTTTCAATGTCCCACGCTCCATCGTGCAACATTATCATTATTTTACAGCATCGACAGAAATCATGCAACGTCATGCATTTTTTCGTCCAATGAAAACAGAACAATGTGACATAAGGTTTAATGCTTATTAATTGTTATCGCCTTTTATTACTGTGTTTGCTCTTCTTAATCAATCATAGTTTTGGACAATGCAGTGTTGCTCTGAAACCAATTCTAAGATTAGACATGGTATACAATAGTCTGTTCAGACACTGAAAACAAAACGTAATATAATTTAAAAATAGATGCCCTGGTACCAATTTAAGACTTTCGTCTAGATAACGTCTCAGACACCATATCTTATAACTAATCACCTTGCCCAACAAAGCAATTGAGCCAGACCCAATTTGCTCTAAGGAATCAGAAGGACTGACGGGAAAGTATCTTAATATTGAAGACATGTGTTTTGTTTGATTTGGGATTAATGCCGTACTTAAGGTTCTGTCGCATAATATACGACGGCGTGATTGGACCACGGGCTTAGGAAACCACACTCGATGCCACTGAAAATAGAAAACGACCAGATTTAGCTGTTGCAGTTTTATCTTGTCGGCGTTAGCCCTACCTACTTCAGGACTGGAAAATGCAAGCATATTAATAAGTAACCAGTCGTGTAGGTTCTATTTACTCGTTCATTTTGTCAAAATTTGAAAACGATCGTCGGAAAAATGGCGTAAATCTATGGCAGACCAGTATTACCAAGTTCCGTTCTATCACCCTCGAATATAGTTCTAAATAAAAATATCACATTGAACGGGAGAAAACTACAAATTTCAACGGTCATGACCTGTCAAGATTTTGATTGTGATTTTGAAACCGACTAAGGTAGCCTATGTGTCAGGCGTTTTCACCCAACGATATTTTGGGAGAGAGCTGTGAAGTCAAACGTTTACATTATGGTTTATGGTAAATTAGTAGTGGTCTTGCGCCAGATGTAATACTCAGTGGTATCGTTTCAACTTCCCGGCTTCGGAAAACTGCGGCTTATTCTGGGTCATAAGATAACACGGACATTAAACCCGTACTTGGCAGGATATACAGCCGATTTTTCTGGATCTTCTGGACTGCTTAGGCGAAAGTAATCGATAAACAGGACCGTAATAGGAACTAACACAAGACATAAATCTACGGGTGGATTCGGCATAAGTACATCGATACGATACAGACTACGTTTACTTGTAAACGATTAATTATTTCCCTCAAATGAATGGGATATCTTCTCACGAAATATTGCCAACATAAAACTATAACATGGGGAAAATATCGCTTTGAGACCAGTACAAATTGATAAATTGTCTGCAATTGAATTGGACAGGAGTCATATAAAACATATTTCTGTACCCAGCGAATTTCATTATTCATTGTTTTACTTCACACCAAGCGCTGGTAAATGTGTATTTGTTTTTCATGGTGCTTGTAGGCGATAGGCCGAGACGATTTTTAAGCTCGTCTTGTACTCCACATGTTGTGACTACCTGAAACTTATTTAAGAATTAAGAATAATATTTGAAAGAAATTATTTTATGTGTTCTTACACTGGGAAGTGGAGCATTATTTTATATTTTGATGCAAAAGGTTAATATTATTTTAATAAAACCGAATATCAATTCACCTGATTGGCCCATCAGATCAAGAAACAGACAGATTATCGCTAGTCCGCCAATCAAAACGGTCTTTTTCTCTCACAACTTGTTCACTATATCGAATTGACCCATTCTATGTATGTTTCGCAAATAATTATGTATATATATTGTGAAATATACTATATAATAAACCTTGACTACATCGTTTACAACAGCAGTGTTTTGACTACATTTTGCCTGTTTTCTCTGCTTTCATTTTTCAGTGTACCGTACTTAGAAAAATGCCTACTTCTCGGCTGTTATTATACCTACAGAACTGATTTTTTGCACATTTCAACTCAACATATAAAACTAAAAAATAGTCATTCAGATTTTTGATATCTTTTTTCGTTTTTTAGATAAAGTTATAAGAAGTTGAAATTTCACTATTTTGGCTCATTTTTGGAATTTTTGACCTTTAACACAATATTGCAAGAAAATTATGACAAACTGGAAAAAACTGAATGACCGTTTTTTGGTTCATATAATGTATTACACGTTGATGTAAAATTGAATATTTGACATAAATGGTGTAAAAGAAGTAGCAATTTGAAAAAGAGGTAGCAAAAAAATTTTATGCAAAATATTTTTTTCTGTCGATTTTAGACATTTTTTGTTTACTTATTATTGTTCTGCAGACACAGACGATTCAGAATATATATACATGTGTTGCAAAATTCACAGTAGTTTAGAAGTAAAACGGCGGAATGTAAAAACACTCCGTAGGGGGGTTACAGTATCCTTAATTGTATTATTTTGCATGTTAACTATGAAGCGTGCATCTCTTCTACGGTCCGTGTCCAGTCCGATATCTGATATATTTTATCCACTCCGATACCATAGACCTGATATCTGTTATACAGTCCGATACCTTAGACCTCATATCTGTTATCCAGTCCGATACCATAGACCTGATATCCGTTATCCGTTCAATACCTCAGGCCTTTTATCCGTTATCCGTTCAAAACCTCAGACTTTTTATCCGTTATCCGTTCAATACCTCAGACCTTTTATCCGTTATCTGTTCAATACCTCAGACCTTTTATCCGTTATCCGTTCAATACCTCAGACCTTTTGTCTGTTATCCGTTCAATACCGCAGACCTTTTATCCGTTATCCGTACAATACCTGAGACCTTTCATCCGTTATCCATTCAATGCCTCAGATCTTTAATCCGTTATCTAGTCTGATAATTTAGACCTGACATCCGTTATCCTGTCCGATACCTCAGGCCTATTATATCCGTTTTCCCGTCAGATGTCATAGACCGGATATTCATAATTCATTCTGCTACCTTAGACCTGACATCCGTTATCCAGTCTGATACCTCAGACCTGACATCCGTTATCCAGTCCGATACCTCAAACTTAATATCCGTTATCCAGTCTGATACCTTAGACCTGACATCCGTTATACAGCCCGATACCTCAGACTTAATATCCGTTATCCAGTATACATTACCTTAGAACTGATATCTAGTATCCAGTTCGATAACTCAGACTTGATATCCGTTATCCGTACGATACCTCACACCTGATATCCATTTTCAAGTGCTATACTTCAGGACTGTTATCCGTTATCCGCCCGATGCTATAAGCTATCCGTTATCCGTCTGATACCTTAGACCTGGTATCTGTTATCCAGTCCGATACCTCAGACCTGTTATCCGTTACCCGTCCGATACCTCAGACCTGTTATCCGTTACCCGTCCCATAACTCAGATCTGTTATCCGTTATCGACTCCGCTACCTTAGATCTGATGTTTCTTCATTTAAGGAAGTGTGCAAACTTCTGGTGTTTACGAAAACATTCATATCCTTTGGATTTTATTTAAGTCAACGTTATATAAAGACTGAAAATGAGTCATAAGGCGTTAAACTAGTGTCCCAAGACCTTTTTATCCGTTATCCGTTTAATACCTCAGACTTTTTATCCGTTATCCGTTCAATACCTCAGACCTTTTATCCGTTATCTGTTCAATACCTCAGACCTTATATCCGTTATCTGTTCAATACCTCAGACCTTTTATCTGTTATCTGTTCAATACCTCAGACCTTTTATCCGTTATCCGCTCAATACCTCAGAACTTTTATCCGTTATCCGTTTAATACCTCAGACCTTTTATCCGTTATCCGTTCAATACCTCAGACCTTTTATCCGTTATCTGTTCAATACCTCATACCTTTTATCCGTAATCCGTTCAATACCGCAGACCTTTTATCCGTTATCCGTACAATACCTGAGACCTTTCATCCATTATCCATTCAATGCCTCAGATCTTTAATCCGTTATCTAATCTGATAATTTAGACCCGACATCCGTTATCCTGTCCGACACCTCAGTCCTATTATATCCGTTTTCCCATCAGATGCCATAGACCGGATATTTGTCATTCAGTCCGCTACCTTAGACCTGACATCCGTTATCCAGTCTGATACCTCAGACCTGACATCCGATACCTCAGACTTAATATCCGTTATCCAGTATACATTACCTTAGAACTGATATCTAGTATCCAGTTCGATAACT
>JAVFBX010195244.1:0-13044 GCA_034783855.1 Mopalia kennerleyi
TAGAAATAAATATTGGATGCTCACAACATTCATAAATCTGTAATCCTCAGTATCCAAGCTTTCTAAAAATATATACATATTTATGGTTCAGATTTATACTCTTCTGTTTAATAGACTAAATACAGCAGGTGTTCTGAAAATCGACCAAGGTGTCCAGCAAGACCTTAGCTATTGAAAACATAGGTCATATTGGAACATACGAGGGAAACGGACGAGAGTCAACACACACGAAAGCGGAACAATCGAGAGTTTAACATACGAGAGTGAAACCTGCGAGAGAGAAAACCGCTAAGATTGGAAATTGATCATACGAGATAGGAACACTCGAGAGTGGAATCAGATGAGAGAATACCTCATTTTTTTCAATTGTCTTCAAACACAGATCCAGAAAAAAAAACATTCTGATACATTAAGAAGATACAGTAAATTGATACAGGTAGACCTGGAGAAATTTGGATGCGGGCTTCAGATAAATATACATAAAATAGTGTAAAAGAGATAGGGTAAAACAGAACATCAGTGCTCTTCACTTTATTTATGTGATTTGCCGTTTAATGTCAAAACGAAAAGACCGTTTCATTTATATGACGACTTCATACCCGGAGAATAGTAAATCTTACGGTTCTGCTGTCGCCCACATACTTAAAAATGGTGAACGAAATGCAATGCATTGTGACCAGCCAACGAAAATAAAACCTACGCTGGCAGAGTGGACCTTCCTATTACTAACTACAGGTGAAAGGAAACCCAATTAAAGACAACACACCAGTGTGGTAGTTCAAACGCCTACCATATAAAAATTATAATCAGCATGGATGTCATTGTAAACACCTCAATCTTGGTTAATCCGTGTTTCTTTGGAAAATATTTTTTTAATTTAATTTATCATGCTCTTGTCCGATGAAATATCACGAAAAAAAAAGACCAACAATTTAACAACATGTCTCGCCAGTGATTACAGAAATAGTAGCTTTCTACTAGTGATAAAAAACAAACTTCAATAAAACAGTAATATACATTTACAAAATGTCTGAGAAAACTGAATAATTGTGACTATTCCCTGATAAAGATGTTTTAGAAATATGACATATGTTTGTCTGCTGTTTGTACACTCATCAATAATATGCATATATTGTTCTAAAATAACACAACCATCACAGATGAAGCAGAAAGCGTTTTGTGTATGATGCTTGAGTTTAAATCTTTACTACAATCATTGCACTTTCTTGTATCTTTGTCTTTCTACACTTTATGTGTGTATGCGATGTTGTGTCAACGGTTTGGTTGAAACAACTTGGAACATTTTCGTTGCAATGCATTTCTTTTAATATCCTTAGATCTTTAAAGCAATCTTGTACTGTAGTCTCGTATACTTTTTTAATATTAAAAATACAAAACGTAGCGGGTTTTATTTCACAATACATAATACTACAACTGAACTTTTAAACACCGCCATATTGGACGTAACTGTTTTATGTTTCGTTATTTTCAGTCTTCATACTTTGTGTTATTTTCGTTATTAAATTGTATACCGTGGATCGATTATCCCACTATATCAGCTACCATTATCAAACGCAGCATGACATATTTCTCAACTTGACCAGTGATTACATAGTGGTTAATAAAATAAGAGTGGATATACTAGAAATATCTTTTTGAGAGACTGGAAACAATAAACTATAGACCAAATAATTCCCACAACAACAACAACAACAACAGGCTTCGATAGCTCTATAGGATCTGAAAGATATTCATGTTTACAATGTAGTGACCAGTATTGATCCAGTATTAAACATAGCCCAATAGTTACTATTTATTTTTCACCAACTTACATTGATTGGAATCGAACAAACTGTAATCAAATTAGTTTAATACTGAACTGGACATATACGGTTAGTCTACATTGTACAATGTGTATGTTTGTGCACATTCAATCGGCCGGGACTACAATTGTGTTAATTGCAATAGTAATACGCGCGAAGCCTAGTTAGCTAAGGCGTGTTGTCCTGCGATGTCTTGCGCTGGAATACGCTGTCATGCGCCGTCATTCACTGAAATGCGCTGTAATTCACACCTGCGCTCTAGAACAATTTACGCCCCACTTTACCATGTGATCACGTCGGTATGTTTAGTCAGCACCGTAGTGTATAACATTCCAGCTGGGACCTGAACACCATTACTGTGATTACTAGGTGGTGTTCATCTGTGCATTAAGTCATGCTACTTTAACGTTGTGATCGGATCAATTATATCTTAACTATATCATTGCTAGTATGTTTACAAACATCCCAACCGTCCGAACAGTTTTTACCACGCGACCATTATTTCTGTAATAAGTATATATAGCTGACCAAGTAGCGTTAAATGAAGCAAATTTAAGTCCTTTGGACAAATATACCCAATGCTTTACTGCATCATTTATTGTAATTAAGAATTAAAGGACAAACTGGGTCAACACCTTTCCACATTTCCAGTGCTTACAACTGGATCATATACCCCTTACTAGCTACTGTTGTAAAATTATTGATTTTGATAAAGTACAGGACTCTCTTAAATTGATCACATCCATGAGTATACAACATCTCTGACTGAATTACAAGGATACAAAACTCTTATCGCCAAGGCTTTATTTGAAGCAGGTGATCTGCTTGCTTTCGGAACATTCGCTGTGTAAAGCAAAATGCAACAAATTGTTTAGGATCAAATTGCATCTTCATTTACATGATATTCCATGTAGGAAGCTTCCGGTAGGCATAACCTAGCGAGGAAGATCCATGCAATGTATTACAGACATTGAAATCGGATGACCGATATCCAGCCGATCAGTTTATTCTATTACGGACAAAGCTATTGTGTTTATCTACCGGATCTATCTCTTATCGACTGAATATTTTATACAAACGGTCAGCTAAAACAACAGAAAAGTGCGGGGTTTCTCTGTTGTTTTATTACATTTATGGTACCATTCCCCCCAAGAACGCCTCGATTCTACATATGTGATGTCCCAAGTTTCTCTGCTATTAGCTGACAAAATGGACATTTAGAAAGAGGACAACTGATATCATCCTATATAGCATATGCTTTACGACAATATCTATATTAACCTCTAGGTCATCATTGTGAGCTGCGATTGGCTAATAGAAAAAAGTATAATGAATCTGCTGGAGTAAAATTACCCTAGAAACAGGAAAGTTACCCTTGAACGTTTCTTTTTATTTTCAGGACACCTTGAATCTTTTTAGATTTTCCTTCTTGGAAACCACAGATAAAACATCTCCCTTGCTGTTGATCGCCACAGCACCGATTTTAAATCATCCAGATCAGGTTATTGTACAATACGACTCCTCGGCAACATCACTAAATCATGTTTTAGAAGCCACCGAAGAAGAAGACGAAGGAGAAGAAGAAAGAAAGGAAGAAGAAGAAAAAGAAGACGACGACGAAGTAGAAGGAGGGAGGAAAAACGTATTGCGAGCAGTAACATATCCAATAAAATTATTCCAAGTCTCCAGACATTAAATTGAAACACCAAACAGTGCGCAGCGAACGCCTGGGGTTAGCCCGTGAACTATATAATCAACGGCTACTGTTCAACTTACCCCTACCTTCAATACAGCAAAACCTTACTGGATGTTAAGGTACGTAATTTTTTTTTACCAGTAACTTTTGCTTAAATTGCTTTCCTGTTTTTCATATTCAATTTTATGGCTGCAGTTTTGTTTAAATCGTTCTTTTGCAAATATTATACATCCATCGCCTTTCATGTGGTCTTTATATTTTAATATAAAAACCTGGTAGCCATGTGGACACAGGCTGGAGGTCGAGGTCTATATGACACCTTGGGGTCCTATAGCACAACAGATGCCGAATTGTAAAGTCTTAACCATTTGTATAACATTTATCAAATTAACCTAAAAATGTAAACTATTCGGACAGAAGCTGACGATATCAATGAATTCGTTGATCGAACTCAAAACAGAAATTGTGATAACCCTTGGGATTAGGTAAAGGTCAATATATGTTTGTGTAATAACCTTAACTGATTGGCTAAAAGCTATAAGCCTATCACTTTATATGCGACTATAAAAATCCGATATCCTTATCATATCTACCACTTAATGACCGCTGTTTCGATCCAGTGCTTTATGTAACCTTGGATCCGTCATACGACTGACCATTAATGTCCATTCTTAAGGTGCAATATTTGATGTAACAATGGATTAATCAGACGACTGACCATACATTTTGATCAACTATTTGATGTAACAATGGCCGAGACAGACAACTGACCATTAATGAACACGATTTGATCCACCACGATTTGATATCACAATGGATCATTCAGACGACTGATCAATAATGACTGTTCTCTTTATCCGTTATTTGATGTAACAATGGATCAGACAGACGACTCGCCATTAATGACCACTAATTTGATCCACCACGATTTGAGATAACAATGGATCAATCAGACGACTGACCATTAATTTTGATCAACTATTTGGTGTAACTATGGCCGAGACAGACAACTGACCATTAATGACCACGATTTGAGATAGCAATGGATCAATCAGACGACTGACCATTAATGACCACTAATTTGATCCACCACGATTTTAGATAACAATGGATCTTCAGACGAACTGACCATTAATAACGGCTCTCTTTATCCGTTATTTGATGTTACAATGGATCAGACAGACGACTGACCATTAATGACCACCATTTTAATCCAATATTTGATGTAACCTATCACAATGGCATTTAATTCTTTTTAACACACATTGTTGTATTTTCAGAATATTAAGTTCTTTCTCCACGATGTTGATCATCTGTTTGATATCTCTGCTGCCATTTTATTGCTGGTGTGAGGACAAGTCGACCCTTGGAAACACAGGTAGGCTGATATTATATAGGCATTACATTTCTTTCTTTCTAGATGTTAAAATGTCAACATAACACCTCGAGATTAAGGTGTCTTTGTACAAAATTGTCTCTGCGAGTCTTTCTAGAACACGATTTGTCTGTATGTGTGTCAATGAAGTGTTTTCTGTTTAAAACGCAACAATTATTCAATTGTTTATCATTGTACGTTTTCTTTAAATGACGTAAGGGCCCGCGGCCGTGATTTAGTGGTAGCGTGTGCGCTAACTCATCCTGTTTCGATTTACCGTTCGCGGGATCGAGTCCGACTGTCGTCTTTTTGGTATATGGATGAGTCACACGATGTGGCTCCGTCAATCGCCGGGATGATTTTTTCTAGGTTTCTACACAGTTTTCCACTGTAGTTAGGCAAGGAGCATTGTGATGTGGACAATCCGTCGACATATTGAGCACGACGTTAAACCCCAATCAAACAAACAAACAAACAAATTAAATGATGTAAATCATTCATAACAATAGGTCTATCATTGATTGTTCAAACGTATGGTAGAAAGATTACTGTTGCCCTGGTCCTCTCAGTACTAAGGACCAACTGGAAGACAACCTGTTTGTAACGCCTATGTGTTACGTCTTGTGATTGTCCTGTCTAGTCTTGGTGTGTTGGCAGTGGAATCGATGGTTTCCGTTACTCATTGGACTGACACGCCGTTACTGATCGAAGCAACCTTAAGCATGGCATTAAATCCCAACCAAAAAAAAAACAAGTCAAATGTTCCCCGACTTAAATGATGAGCGTTGACAACCTTTCTAACTCTATGTGGGCTATTTCAGCACAGAAATAGCTACGTTAATCCACGCACGATGCCGTGAAGTATCTGTTACAACAAAAGATGCGCAATAAACCATTTAGAGATTTACCCGTCACCCACACATTACACTCATCTAAAAGGTTAAATGAGTAGTGAGTAGTGGCGTGATATTACAGAATATAAGGATTGGACAGGCCGTGGTTCCTATATGTTTTCTGCTATTCCTTCAGTCCCTAGGGAAGAATTTTTAATCGTTGATGTGTCATTCGATTTTCCCATACATATAGAGGCGAAATAGCCTATACAAGTAGAGTGCAATGTATCACGTCGACCATAACAAATAATACAACGTTATGATCTGTTAATCGCCATCCATGTGGTTTTGATTGAAACACGCAACTGTATGGTGGCTGCTTGTCGCCATATATATTCTCCCAAATTATCTCAAAATAACGAAAACTCTGTTAGAATTCACTTTCCAAAACACACACACACAAATTCATATATATTCTTGTCACGGTGGTGAAATAACCTAGAGCAGGACATAAAATAACAATCCATCACAATTTTGAAGCAGGATACTAAAAATGTCCACACAGGCCTATTTACTGACCCATTTGTGTAACATGATTCTATGTATGTTCCTGTTGATGACCAACGAGTGGTTACATATATATATACCTTAGATCTAAATACCTGTGGGAATTGTATTCCAAATGGAAGAATGACACCTAATCCAGAGCTTTGATCAACTGGCGACAACACCGTTTCTTCCGTTTTGTGGCTTATACTAACTGTAATAGTGCTGTCTTCTTGGAGGTTTAGAAGACTTGATCGTGGTTAACAATTTAAACAGATGTAAACGTTAATATAATAAATATTGTATATTCTTTACCTTCGTAGAATCCACGACGGCGTCACCATCCAAAGAAACATCTGACACACAGTGGCTGTTTAGTATACCGAGTCCTCTAGACGGATGTCCGTCCAAGGGTGAGTAAACTATAAAACACATACTTATTAAATAAATGTTATATTTATGTTAGACAGTCATTTAATATCGAGCAGAGACAAGCTCAGTTTGTCCAAAATTAACAAAAACCAACCCAATGTACATTGTGATATGTTCATTTATTTAATAAATGACATGGTGAATAGATGTAAATTACAATTTTGGGGCATGCATATAATTGAAATCGAATTAAGGTATGTGAAAATATATCATGCCTCAAGTTAGGATTGTTTCAAGTTAATCAATAATTATTTTTTGGCTAAGGCAAGGAGGGGGACATGTTATCACCCCATCCGATCGGTATTAAAAATGGTACAATTAACCTTTTTTCCCTTGCAAAAAATTCCCATACAATTCCCTAGAGTTTTGGAGAAATCTCATAGGATATCTCCATGGAATTCGGAGATTTTATTTTATATTTATCCCACATGGGTTGCCCTTGGGTTGAATTTTGAATTGGTATTAAAATTATATTTTGCCCTTACCTTTTAATTAAGTACCGTCTTCAACACAACATCATGAATGTTTTGTAATTATGTACATAAACAATTCAATTTTTAATCTGTATAAAACACAAACAGATATATAGCTACCCTTGACGGACGTGCAGAAGAGCAGGCACACAAACGAGCAGTACCTTACTGGCATCTTGTAGATATACACACAGAAAGGCAGTCAAATCCTGGCCTCTTTTTGACAGATATTACATACTAGTATACACAGACGACCAGGCAAATACTGGTCTGTTCTAGGAAGACACACAGAAGAGCAGGCTTATACTGGCCTCTCATAGGAAGACACACAGAAGAGCAGGCTAATACTGGCCTCTTCTAGGAAGACACACATAATAGCAGGCACATACTAGGAAGCCAAACAGCAGAGCAAGAAAATACTGTCCTCTTTTGGGAAGACACACACAAGAGCAGGGCACATACTGGTCTGCTCTTGGAAGACACACGGAAGAGCTGGCAAATACTGGCTTATACAAAGCAAACACACAGAAGAGCAGGCAAATACTGGCCCCTTCCCGACAGACGCAAAGAAGAGCTGGTCAACACTGGCTAAACAGACATACCAGGAACGGAGTATGGGTTCCGTGGTATATGCATACTATTTGTGGTCACAAACCTAAACTGATTTGTGATGTAGTGTTATGAAGCATTGGATTTCTATTTATCAAGATGTCGTATAACCGCGTTTGGAACGCCATTAGGCGCTGCATGTGTGGCTTCCCCAATGCCAAACAATACCCCTTGTAAAACCAAGGATCAAACCCGATGAATTCAAATAAGGATTTGAGCATGTGTAAAAAACATATATAGCTGACAGGACCTTCAAAACTATGATGAAACCAATTTCTACACAGATGTTATGATCTGTTCAGGTTTTAAAGCATGAAAGGATAGAACAAGGCTTGACTGAAAAAGAGTCCTTTCCAAGTATTTGGGGATGACATGAGGAAGCTCTGTGTCAATAGAAAGGCAGTGCAGTTGGCCATTTTTTCTGATGTCTATGGAAAACCTTAATTTGCTTCTACAGAGATAAGATTCTTTACATCCTGCAAATCTCTGTGGGAATAGAAACTGGTGTTGGTTTCAGTCATGGGGCTATGTGCTGCCAGAAAAATCGTTTTTAGGATTTTCCTTTTTAGAAGGCTTTATTGGAAGCCCCCACATCTTATATGAAGACAGAAAACTTGATTATGTTTGATTGGATTAACATAATCTATTTAAGTGATGAGATGAATGTGTTAAATATTTTACACGACGAAGAGGCTGCCACCATAGGCGAACAGCAGTCAAAGTAGGATTTCTTTTCCCAAGTGAATCCAAGAACAGTATAATCGTCTGGGTGAATAGAAATTAAACGAAAGGCATTCTCCATAGACGTTTTGGACATAAGAGCATGTCTACCATGAGTTTCAAGTAAATCTATCACCGTTTCCATTGTATCGCTTTCAACAGAGAAACAATGTTGTTGAATATAGAAGTTTACAAATTTGTGTTCTGGGCTTGATACATCTCGCAAAATACGCAAATTACAAGATTCCTGTTTTGGTGTTAGGCCTATCGTTTGATACGAAAAGCAGTTTGTGTTTTTTGCGGAATGGATGGTTGGTTCATAGAAGACTGACGCTACAGTTCAACATGTATTTTTACCCATTCAAGTGGCTCAATAGCACGAAGCTGTCTGAAGTTCGCGTCACAGAAATTAACAGTTGTAGACCCATAGGCCTAATGTAGGGTAAAAACGCCACCGGAATAGACATGGTGGTGGCGGGGGTACATTTTAAGATGCCATCGACAGAAAGTTTTGATATCCCAGGTGTTCAATAACTGCCTCGGATATGGATTCCAGTGAGGGACGACTACAGCATGACTGTTTGTTTTTCTGCTTTAATACAGCAGCACTGACATTATTTGATGCTTTGCGTTTGTGTGCGTGTGGCATGTTAGCAAGAGAGTAGCTGCAACAGTAAATGTATTAAAGTGCGTTAAAATATTAATATGCTCAGTCGGTTAATGGTCGTGCGAGTTGTTTGACTAAGCATAATTCCATAAACTCAATGAGATAAAAACAAATTTAATATGACAAACTCAAACACTAATAGCTGTCAACACGGCACATGTATACAAAGTATTGCAACAAACACCTTATGAAAGCCTTCCATTGTCACAGCCATAGCCGGTAATTGTATTATTCATGCTCACTGAAGGTATATCCTAAGCCTTTATGTGAGAGACTTGTTACGCGAAACGCTGAAATTTTTAAGGCATGATTTGTCGAAAAATATCTCACATCACATGTATATACCGAAGAGCACAGTGGCCTGCAGGTGAGACACACATTTTCATGAACAGCACAAAATATGAATGGCCAATATATTTATCCCTCTATTATCTATATAAAATGGACATTTCAAAGAGAAAAACACAATTTACAAAACAAAAGTCTTATGTACGAGTTTACGAGACCCAGCCCGTGGGATATACGACCTTCGTAATGGCCAGCAGAGCATTTCGCCCATCATTGCATTAAAAACCTAACATACTCTCATGTGAGATAGCCAATGATTCAAGAAGGCATATATTTAATTAATAGCCCAATAAGCCAGTAATATTCCCTAAAGACGGTATGGCATACATGTACTTCCAGCTGAGAAGACATCACAGTACACAAGGAAAATACTGAGCCCAAATTATTTTCGGAAATCGGCCAGTGTATTTTTCCATTATTACTTCGTTATTAAATTACATACCATACTCCCTGACAAGAAACTAATCATTCAACATTTGAACATTCTATTGTTCAAAGTCCTATAGGATCCTATAGGATTTTTCTGTACGGGAAGCCAGTGTGAGTATATAGTGCGCATACATGATACAACGGATCAATAAACTTGCTTGTCTTATGGGGTGGATCAAAATGACCGTTTGTGCAACAACAGCATGTAAACTCATGTTAACACAGCCCTTGATAGATTGTTTGTTTGTTTGTTTTATTGGGATTTAACGTCGTACACAATGGTATTTCACTTATATGACGACTGATTGTCCACTTCACACTGCACATTGCCTTATTACGGTGGAAAACCGTTAAGAAACATCGTAAAAATCACCCCAGCGATTGCCGGAGCCACAACGTATGACTCGCTCATATACCTGATGGTCGGCAGGAGGACTCGATCCCGTGAACGGTACATCGAAGCAGGATTAGTTTCATTAGCGCGCACGCTACCACTAAGCCACAGCTCCCAGCCCTTGATAGAGAAAGGTGTTCCTCCTTTTTACTTATATAGTTGACAGGATTTTTTTAATAAACGGTAATTTTGTCAGCTTTGTCACGTGACACATAGCTGAGGCTATATACGCTCCATTCCCTCGGAGTTTAGATAAAGCTTTAATAGCGGTCGCATGATGTGGAGCCCAAAAATCGCTACTGCGTTGCTGTCACAGGCTGCCAGAGTGTGTTCAATTTACACATTGGCGACAATAGCCTCGCTGTTATAATTGTTGATAAGTCAGATACATTATCTGGGGAGCAATGGTTCATTGTGGGTCCACGCAACGGTTTTATGCAACGAACTAAGGACACGATGTCCTCAGCCAACCTATATGGGCTACAATTAACACAACTTAAATCGTTCCCTCCAATCCGTAAACAAACAAAAAATTACTTTGGCTCAGTCTACCAACAAATTGGGGCATAACTAATTGAATGGACCGACGACCTGGATAAACGATTTCGCCGGGAAAAAGTAAGGAAAGAAACCCGTACAAAGGGCTAAATGAACGAAAGTAGGATTACTCTATGCTAACTGCTTCAATCGGCGTGTGGAACAATAGCCGGTGGTTTTTTGCATGTTCGTACCATTTTTGTCTGAATTAATCAAAAGTACCACGAAGCAGTTGAACATGATGACAATATACATTGTTATGCCAGGTTGGACCATTATAAATTATTTTTTGTCTGCCAAAGGCTATGAACAGAAGTATATACAATACAAACAGTTTCTCTGTTAAGTTGAAAATAGCCAAGTTTCGTTAAAGATGAACGGATGGTCGCACCAACAGGAATGAATTGCAGCCCTTAACCCAGGAGAACATACTGAGTTCGGCGCGGATCACGAAGGCAACATTAGTAAAATGATGTTGTTTTCCGAACGATACTACATTACACGTTAATTAAAAATGATTAGAGAAAGTTAAACGGTACAAGATAGATCAGCGTTAAGAGTTATCTTTTCAGACCGTGTTTTAACAGTGTTGTAAATGTCTTAATAATCTGACATTATCTTTCCTTAGGGAATTTTGTTGAAACCTCACTGACTGTACCATTTGGCGGACTTGACATCTCTCCTCCCCTACTTAAACATAACGCCACTCACCTGTTTTTGTGTCGTCAGTCAGAAACAAGGCAGGTAGAGCTACACCAGGGCGAGTACTGTCTGCTCTTTAATGGCATGGATTGTCCGTCAGGCCTCAAAACAGGTATAACAAACAAAAAATCAGGTGTGAAATTCATATTTCAAATTTATTCAACTTGCTGATGATTTAAAACAAAAAACAAATGCTTTTTGTTTTTGGTTCATATCAAGGAAGCAATCAAATCGCTCTGGTAACATTGTGTTCAATCTAAAAGCTTTACTTTTTGATCCAAATAAATTTACGGAAAACGGCTTTAAAGTTGTGCATATTCTGCATAGAGATTGCATCATTTGTCAAACACTGTTGGTCGTAGAAACTTCATGTTTGTCGCGTGTTAATCCATCCAATCTCAGCTTGGGTTTTGTTTTCAATTTGATTTTCTACGGTTAAACTGTCGATTCAGTTAACTAGATAATCAAATCTGTTTGGTACATGTCGGCGCTAATCGACACTACCTATTGATTCAACTCGCAATGAATCTATATTTTCCAAACGTTCAATTAGTATATGCACGAATAATGTCCAGATATATTATACTCATCATCATGGTTTTTGATCAGAAAAAGCAATTTCCCGCAAAATCGCCCCAGGGATTTAGCAAGACCTTATGTCACGCGTGAGTATTTACTTCCAAGCCATCCAGCATGTAGCATGTAAACGATTTAAGTGCCTTTTGTCTCAATGTATATAAGACTATTCTTTTAAAACTAAGTGAGACCACAGTCACTACGTCACAATGCATTCTCCACACACATTTTACCTGAAAGTGGATTACCATGTGGCGAAGGTCTTGTGTTGTAAACTGCAATCCAAATCCTTGGGCGATACGCTTGATTGAAATGTTATATTAATTAAATGAAGTGAGAAATTCCAAACCTTTAATTATTATTATAATATTTATGTTTTTAAAATATCGAACTATTTCACGATGTTTCATGATCAACAGCGATGGTGAGTATATATAACAACGAGTACACAGCTTTGACGTTACTATATTGTTGTCACGACGAAACGGACTATACGGAACCAGCGTCTGCGACCTTGACAGGGCCCTTTTACCTGTTCCCAATGGCGAAGGGACACTGCCAAAAGGTAAGTCACGTGTAAGCTCGCTCACCAAGAGTTATCTCACTTTAAGGAAGCGCGACAGCTGCCATTTTCTTTTTACTTTTCCGTTCTTTCTGCATCCAGCTAAACAAATATATCATGATGTAAGTTCTACAGAACTCGGTTCCGTGACTTAAATTAGCTGCTAATAACCGCACACTTTGTTGATGTTGCAGTTTTATAATTATGTAATAGTTACGTCTAGTTGTATTTCATCGTATCCATATCACCAGAAGTCCATTAACTAGAAGTGTGAAACGCCGTATTCAGTAGTGTAGACGGCATTGTCTCCCTCGCTCATGTT